>BTRK01000006.1:8179364-8459364 GCA_036245805.1 Pristionchus mayeri
GTCCGAAAAGCCACTGATTTTTTTTGAATAGGCAGATGTAGCTTCTCAAGACGCGTCGAGCTCCCATATCTCGGGGGATAACTTAGTGTCTATAGGTTAAACGTTTTGAGATGATTTGAACTTATTTTTCTGTGCAAGCGCGAATGCCGTGCAAGCGCGAACGAATGACGAGAAATGAGAGGGCGAACAATGGAATTATCTGTTGAAAAATAAGTTCAAATCATCTCAAAACGATTTAACCGATAGAAACTAAATTATCCACCGAGATATGGGAGCTCAAACCCCTTAATCGACGCGTCTTGATAAGCTACATCTGCCTATTCAAAAAAAATCAGTGGCTTTTCGAGCGCTTTTTGAGATAAATTGAGTTGAATGTCACACGAACATATCGCTAAATGAGGCTAAATGAAATATATGCGTGGATAGAGCATGAAAAGTTATTCTGGGAACAGAAAAATGGACTATCTACGTAATTTTTGAATCACATAACAGAGCTCCAAAGTCGGAAGCGCGCAGCCGACCGGTGCAGCAGCTCGATGAAGAGCAGCCTCTGAGACTATTCCAATCAGAGGGGTGTTAGGCGAGCATGGGAGACCTCAAAAACGTCGAAAAACCCGAAACCAAAAAGTGGCTCCTTTGCCAGAATCCAGTCATGAGTCGATTCTCTCGTAATAGGCGTGATATGAGAGCCTCTCTGAGAGGATTCACCATAGGCCGTACAACGAAAAATAAAGTTCTGATTTTAAGATCTCACTAGGGATAACTTTTCACGCAGAGTTCGAAAATTGACCTTAGAAAGCCGTATCTCTGACTCCTCATTTCCTGTGGCACGCCTCAACGGCGAGGTCAGTTTTTGTAAATCGTGAACGGCTACTCCAAACCTCCTACATGTATAGTAATTCTGACAGATCTCGATGAGATAAGCATTTTACTGTTGGAAGTGAAAAGCTAGCTCATCTGTGAAAAAAATTATGGAAAAAAAATTATGAAAAAATTATGACCAATTGAAGCCCTGAAAATTTTCGATGAAAGGTACAAAATAAAGTTTTTCATTCGATTCCTCGTTCGAAATTACCCCTACGGGCAAAATTTCGTTTTGATCGGCGTGAATATATGCATTGATTTTAACCTCCGAACAATGCTGAATCATTGATTTTAGCATCTTCAGAGCGACGATTTTTTTTTGAAATGCCGTAATTGGCCCTCAGAATGATTTATAATTTCCAAATAACTTCAGTTGTGAATATTAAAATACCTTTGAGCGCATCAAAACTTATAATTTTGTCACTACGATCATTCAAAATGATTAACAGGTCAAAATTTTCAAATTGGAAAAACTGCTTCAACTTATGCTTGTATCACCTCGTAACGTTGTAAAACACTCGCAAACAATGAAATACAGTTGTGAGGTACCAGGTTAATGGTATTTATGGTCACAGTAAAAAAATGGGTTTTTTCATGTGGCATTGAGGATGTTGCCTTTTCGACACATCCCAAATGTCACTCTGATGTTTATTCATTTTCGCTAACTTTATGTTGTCCTTTTAAAAATATATTTTTTTTTTAAATATAAAATCAATGCATATATTCACACCGATCAAAACGAAATTTTGCCCCTAGGGGTAATTTCGAACGAGGAATCGAATGAAAAACTTTATTTTGTACCTTTCACCGGAAAATTTTTCAGGGCGTCAATTTGGTCATATTTGTTTTCATAATATTTGCCATAATTTTTTTCACAGATGAGCTAGCTTTTCACTTCCAACATTAAAAATGCTTATCTCATCGAGATCTGTCAGAATTACTATACATGTAGGAGGTTTGGAGTAGCAGTTCACGATTTACAAAAACTGACCTCGCCGTTGAGGCGTGCCACAGGCAATGAGGAATCAGAGATACGGCTTTCTAAGGTCGATTTTCGAACTCTGCGTGAAAAGTTACCCCTGAGTAGATCTTAAAATCAGAACTTTATTTTTCGTTGTACGGCATATAGGTAGTAGTGCTTAGTTCTCTCAGATAGTCTCTCATATGACCCCTTCCATCCCCCTCTCCTCCTCAACTCTCCTCTCTGGTCAGCAGAATCGAGTAAGTGTTTAAAAAAATTAGCCAACATGTAATCGGTCTGGAGCAGTCGGTTTTGACTAACATGAGAGGCTGCGGCACCATTCCGTGCTGAGGTTTGTGAACAAAAGACGCGCCAAGATGATCGATCAAGGTACCGCAGTCTGATTCGCGTGGATCGCGGTATTAAAACCCGTTCTCTGTAAGAATGCAGGTAGGATGGCACAACTCTGACAAAATGGTCACCCGGAGCTCATACTTTGGGAACATGGCCCCTCTGGCCAAAGAACTTTTCAACCGGAAGCGTGACCCGAAATATCGATTTTGATCTACCGAAATCGATTTTTCAAATTTCAGATTTCTATGGCGTGCTATAGCGCATTCGAAAGAGCATGAAAAGTTATGTCAGAAGCTACAACGAAATCAGAATCCATCAACGTTGACGTCAGATAGAGCTCGAAGAGTGAACTTTTTCATCACTTTTGGTAGATAATGGCATGAATGCACATGAACATGTAGGTTGCACATCTCGAATTTAACAAATATTGTGTAGTTTTTAATGCTGAATAAAATGCACTCTTTGTGGTAGTCGATTTTTACGCTATAAGGACCGAAAATCGATGACACACTTCGAGACAAATTTTAGGAAACTTTATATTTCGATATCGTGCAATAGTTCATTCGAAAGAGCATGAAAAGTTATGTCATAAGCTACAAAAGAATTCAGAATCCATCAAAGTTGACGTCATTTAGACGAGATCATTTGAAATTCTTCATGCGAAGCGGCGTGAAGTATTTCGACTATATCATTTTAATTTTACATTTTGCTGACCTGGAATATCGAAATTCGAATTCTACACATAAAAATACGTCAGAAAATCCATAAATTTTTCATTTTTCGAAGATACGTTGAAATTCGATTTTTTTCTGTTGAACCGCTGGCCAATGGCGAAAAAGTTGAAATCGAGAAATGTTTTGCCAAATGTATTGCATATATTCACACCGATCAAAACGAAATTTTGCCCCTAGGGGTAATTTCGAACGAGGAATCGAATGAAAAACTTTATTTTGTACCTTTCACCGGAAAATTTTTCAGGGCGTCAATTTGGTCATATTTGTTTTCATAATATTTGCCATAATTTTTTTCACAGATGAGCTAGCTTTTCACTTCCAACATTAAAAATGCTTATCTCATCGAGATCTGTCAGAATTACTATACATGTAGGAGGTTTGGAGTAGCAGTTCACGATTTACAAAAACTGACCTCGCCGTTGAGGCGTGCCACAGGCAATGAGGAGTCAGAGATACGGCTTTCTAAGGTCGATTTTCGAACTCTGCGTGAAAAGTTACCCCTAAGTAGATCTTAAAATCAGAACTTTATTTTTCGTTGTACGGCATATAGGTAGTAGTGCTTAGTTCTCTCAGATAGTCTCTCATATGACCCCTTCCATCCCCCTCTCCTCCTCAACTCTCCTCTCTGGTCAGCAGAATCGAGTAAGTGTTTAAAAAACTTAGCCAACATGTAATCGGTCTGGAGCAGTCGGTTTTGACTAACATGAGAGGCTGCGGCACCATTCCGTGCTGAGGTTGTGAACAAAAGACGCGCCAAGATGATCGATCAAGGTACCGCAGTCTGATTCGCGTGGATCGCGGTATTAAAACCCGTTCTCTGTAAGAATGCAGGTAGGATGGCACAACTCTGACAAAATGGTCACCCGGAGCTCATACTTTGGGAACATGGCCCCTCTGGCCAAAGAACTTTTCAACCGGAAGCGTGACCCGAAATATCGATTTTTGATCTACCGAAATCGATTTTTCAAATTTCAGATTTCTATGGCGTGCTATAGCGCATTCGAAAGAGCATGAAAAGTTATGTCAGAAGCTACAACGAAATCAGAATCCATCAACGTTGACGTCAGATAGAGCTCGAAGAGTGAACTTTTTCATCACTTTTGGTAGATAATGGCATGAATGCACATGAACATGTAGGTTGCACATCTCGAATTTAACAAATATTGTGTAGTTTTTAATGCTGAATAAAATGCACTCTTTGTGGTAGTCGATTTTTACGCTATAAGGACCGAAAATCGATGACACACTTCGAGACAAATTTTAGGAAACTTTATATTTCGATATCGTGCAATAGTTCATTCGAAAGAGCATGAAAAGTTATGTCATAAGCTACAAAAGAATTCAGAATCCATCAAAGTTGACGTCATTTAGACGAGATCATTTGAAATTCTTCATGCGAAGCGGCGTGAAGTATTTCGACTATATCATTTTAATTTTACATTTTGCTGACCTGGAATATCGAAATTCGAATTCTACACATAAAAATACGTCAGAAAATCCATAAATTTTTCATTTTTCGAAGATACGTTGAAATTCGATTTTTTCTGTTGAACCGCTGGCCAATGGCGAAAAAGTTGAAATCGAGAAATGTTTTGCCAAATGTATTGCATATATTCACACCGATCAAAACGAAATTTTGCCCCTAGGGGTAATTTCGAACGAGGAATCGAATGAAAAACTTTATTTTGTACCTTTCACCGGAAAATTTTTCAGGGCGTCAATTTGGTCATATTTGTTTTCATAATATTTGCCATAATTTTTTTCACAGATGAGCTAGCTTTTCACTTCCAACATTAAAAATGCTTATCTCATCGAGATCTGTCAGAATTACTATACATGTAGGAGGTTTGGAGTAGCAGTTCACGATTTACAAAAACTGACCTCGCCGTTGAGGCGTGCCACAGGCAATGAGGAGTCAGAGATACGGCTTTCTAAGGTCGATTTTCGAACTCTGCGTGAAAAAGTTACCCCTAAGTAGATCTTAAAATCAGAACTTTATTTTTCGTTGTTACGGCATATAGGTAGTAGTGCTTAGTTCTCTCAGATAGTCTCTCATATGACCCCTTCCATCCCCCTCTCCTCCTCAACTCTCCTCTCTGGTCAGCAGAATCGAGTAAGTGTTTAAAAAACTTAGCCAACATGTAATCGGTCTGGAGCAGTCGGTTTTGACTAACATGAGAGGCTGCGGCACCATTCCGTGCTGAGGTTTGTGAACAAAAGACGCGCCAAGATGATCGATCAAGGTACCGCAGTCTGATTCGCGTGGATCGCGGTATTAAAACCCGTTCTCTGTAAGAATGCAGGTAGGATGGCACAACTCTGACAAAATGGTCACCCGGAGCTCATACTTTGGAACATGGCCCCTCTGGCCAAAGAACTTTTCAACCGGAAGCGTGACCGAAATATCGATTTTTGATCTACCGAAATCGATTTTTCAAATTTCAGATTTCTATGGCGTGCTATAGCGCATTCGAAAGAGCATGAAAAGTTATGTCAGAAGCTACAACGAAATCAGAATCCATCAACGTTGACGTCAGATAGAGCTCGAAGAGTGAACTTTTTCATCACTTTTGGTAGATAATGGCATGAATGCACATGAACATGTAGGTTGCACATCTCGAATTTAACAAATATTGTGTAGTTTTTAATGCTGAATAAAATGCACTCTTTGTGGTAGTCGATTTTTACGCTATAAGGACCGAAAATCGATGACACACTTCGAGACAAATTTTAGGAAACTTTATATTTCGATATCGTGCAATAGTTCATTCGAAAGAGCATGAAAAGTTATGTCATAAGCTACAAAAGAATTCAGAATCCATCAAAGTTGACGTCATTTAGACGAGATCATTTGAAATTCTTCATGCGAAGCGGCGTGAAGTATTTCGACTATATCATTTTAATTTTACATTTTGCTGACCTGGAATATCGAAATTCGAATTCTACACATAAAAATACGTCAGAAAATCCATAAATTTTTCATTTTTCGAAGATACGTTGAAATTCGATTTTTTCTGTTGAACCGCTGGCCAATGGCGAAAAAGTTGAAATCGAGAAATGTTTTGCCAAATGTATTGCATATATTCACACCGATCAAAACGAAATTTTGCCCCTAGGGGTAATTTCGAACGAGGAATCGAATGAAAAACTTTATTTTGTACCTTTCACCGGAAAATTTTTCAGGGCGTCAATTTGGTCATATTTGTTTTCATAATATTTGCCATAATTTTTTTCACAGATGAGCTAGCTTTTCACTTCCAACATTAAAAATGCTTATCTCATCGAGATCTGTCAGAATTACTATACATGTAGGAGGTTTGGAGTAGCAGTTCACGATTTACAAAAACTGACCTCGCCGTTGAGGCGTGCCACAGGCAATGAGGAGTCAGAGATACGGCTTTCTAAGGTCGATTTTCGAACTCTGCGTGAAAAGTTACCCCTAAGTAGATCTTAAAATCAGAACTTTATTTTTCGTTGTACGGCATATAGGTAGTAGTGCTTAGTTCTCTCAGATAGTCTCTCATATGACCCCTTCCATCCCCCTCTCCTCCTCAACTCTCCTCTCTGGTCAGCAGAATCGAGTAAGTGTTTAAAAAAATTAGCCAACATGTAATCGGTCTGGAGCAGTCGGTTTTGACTAACATGAGAGGCTGCGGCACCATTCCGTGCTGAGGTTTGTGAACAAAAGACGCGCCAAGATGATCGATCAAGGTACCGCAGTCTGATTCGCGTGGATCGCGGTATTAAAACCCGTTCTCTGTAAGAATGCAGGTAGGATGGCACAACTCTGACAAAATGGTCACCCGGAGCTCATACTTTGGGAACATGGCCCCTCTGGCCAAAGAACTTTTCAACCGGAAGCGTGACCCGAAATATCGATTTTTGATCTACCGAAATCGATTTTTCAAATTTCAGATTTCTATGGCGTGCTATAGCGCATTCGAAAGAGCATGAAAAGTTATGTCAGAAGCTACAACGAAATCAGAATCCATCAACGTTGACGTCAGATAGAGCTCGAAGAGTGAACTTTTTCATCACTTTTGGTAGATAATGGCATGAATGCACATGAACATGTAGGTTGCACATCTCGGATTTAACAAATATTGTGTAGTTTTTAATGCTGAATAAAATGCACTCTTTGTGGTAGTCGATTTTTACGCTATAAGGACCGAAAATCGATGACACACTTCGAGACAAATTTTAGGAAACTTTATATTTCGATATCGTGCAATAGTTCATTCGAAAGAGCATGAAAAGTTATGTACTAAGCTACAAAAGAATTCAGAATCCATCAACGTTGACGTCATTTAGACGAGATCATTTGAAATTTTTGATGCGAAACGACGTGAAGTTTTTCGACTATATCATTTTCATTTTACATTTTGGTGACCTGGGATATCGAAATTCGAATTCTACACATAAAAATACGTCAGAAAATACATTTGGCAAAACATTTCTCGATTTCAACTTTTTCGCCATTGGCCAGCGGTTCAACAGAAAAAATCGAATTTCAACGTATCTTCGAAAAATGAAAAATTTATGGATTTTCTGACGTATTTTTATGTGTAGAATTCGAATTTCGATATTCCAGGTCAGCAAAATGTAAAATTAAAATGATATAGTCGAAATACTTCACGCCGCTTCGCATGAAGAATTTCAAATGATCTCGTCTAAATGACGTCAACTTTGATGGATTCTGAATTCTTTTGTAGCTTATGACATAACTTTTCATGCTCTTTCGAATGAACTATTGCACGATATCGAAATATAAAGTTTCCTAAAATTTGTCTCGAAGTGTGTCATCGATTTTCGGTCCTTATAGCGTAAAAATCGACTACCACAAAGAGTGCATTTTATTCAGCATTAAAAACTACACAATATTTGTTAAATCCGAGATGTGCAACCTACATGTTCATGTGCATTCATGCCATTATCTACCAAAAGTGATGAAAAAGTTCACTCTTCGAGCTCTATCTGACGTCAACGTTGATGGATTCTGATTTCGTTGTAGCTTCTGACATAACTTTTCATGCTCTTTCGAATGCGCTATAGCACGCCATAGAAATCTGAAATTTGAAAAATCGATTTCGGTAGATCAAAAATCGATATTTCGGATCACACTCCCGGTTGAAAAGTTCTTTGGCCCGAGGGGTCATGTTCCCAAAGTATGAGCTCCGGGTGACCATTTTGTCAGAGTTGTGCCATCCATAACCCCTTTCACTGCACTCTTACGGAGAACGGGATTTAAATATCATTTGTCTTATAACATGATATCTGAGAAAACCAAAATAAGCTTGGCAATAGCCGAAGATTCGAATTCCTTCTGACATCGACAATAGGTAGTACTCGACGAGAGAAACATACGAGCGTCGGTAGAATTTCGATTAGCGTCCTCGCGCGCGGCGGCGTGGATATTCAAAGACAATACAGTAATCCTTGATTTTTTTAATATCGATTCCAATCACTGCGGCGGTAGAGGGGAATGAGTCGGCGAACAAATTCTAAGGCTTTTTTTGCTTCGGTGAATTTTTCGATTAGATTCCATCTAACGCGGGAAATCGATAAATACTCTTTTACTTCCGACGTTTATTCAATTCCCCAAAAATTTTCCAAGAACAACCGGACTTTTTATTTTAGTTTTCGCATCTACTTGCACTAATACACATTCTATTAGAATATCACAATTTTTTAAAAATATGTATTTTGCTAAAAATAGAGAAATAGCTAAAAAAGTCGAATTATGGTGTAAAAACTACGGTAAGCGCTTTTCCCGAATTATCGAATTTCTCAGAAAACGGCATGTCTTCTGCGTTCTGGTTCAGTAAATGACAACGGCGACATCACTGGTGAAAGAAAATCAAACTTTTAATTAGAAATAAATGAGTTCGGGAAAAGCACTTACCGTAGTTTTTACACCATAATTCGACGTTTTAGCTATTTCTCTACGTTTAACAAAATACATATTTTTTTAAAAATAATGATATTCTAATAGAATGTGTATTAGTGCAAGTAGATGCGAAAACAAAATTAAAAAGTCCGGTTGTTCTTGAAAAATTTTTGGGGAATTGAATAAATGTCGGAAGTAAAAGTGGATTTATCGATTTCCCGCGTTAGATGGAATCTAATCGAAAAACTCACCGAAGTAAAAAAGTCTTAGAATTTGTTCGCCGACTCATTCCCCCTACCGCCGCAGTGATTGGAATCGATATAAAAAAAATCAAGGATTACTGTATTTTCTTTGAACATCCGCGCCGCCGCGCGCGCGGACGCTAATCGAAATTCTACCGACGCTCGTATATTTCTCTCATCGAGTACTACCTATTGGCGAAGTCAGAAGGAATTCGAATTTCAGCCACTGCCAGGACGCTGAAGAAATATGTCGATTTTCCCAGAAATCGTGTTTTATGTATTGCTGTTCATTAAACATATTACAACCTTGCAGTATTCAGTTTCACTGAGGAAACAATTGTTTCTTTTTAAGTCATCAACTAACAGACGTATATTTAAACCTCGTTACTTTCACGATGGCATTTTTTTCAGATGTCAATTTTTACGAACTACCACAAAGAGTGAAAAAATTACTATAACTATGTATATTCGAAGCTAATGCAATCGTATTGCCCGGGAATTGAACTTGTATGATATGCTCATTCAGTTTTCAGGCTTAGTATTTGGCTTAAAGAAAAAAGATAAGAGAAATAAATATTGTTATCCATGTTTGGTCAACAAAGTTCGGGTTTGACTGTGAAATTCAAAATATAAATATCATCACTAGTTATTTGAAAATATTAATCACGATAACCACTGTACTACAAACTGCATGAGATCATGAGCATGGATATATTTCTTTTTTTTAGATTTAGTCTTTTCAGATCTTGGAACGGTTATGTAATTTGATCCTGGATGATCACACATTATTCAGGTCTCATGGATGCAAGGAACCACCAGCTGAGAAAAACTTATAGTTAATTTATTAGTGCAATTTATCGAGAGATATATCATTAATTAGTGAAACCATATAATTTTTAATTTGTCTCAATACGCCAGCGACATTACGCACAACAATGTCCTGAACATTATGGATTTATGTTGAAACTGCGAATTAAATTGCGCAAAGCGAATTCTGCTATAATTTCAATGAGCGCTGAAGCAGCTGAAAACCTGGTTTCAGAATTGAAAATATTTATCACCAAGCAAATTATTAGGATTCCGGAGATTCTATAAAAAAATCATACGAAACGATACTGCACGCTCGGACGCATTATTTAAAATTGGCGAACTATGTATTGCGTAATTGGCGAACGTAATTGGCGAAAAATGTATTGCGTCATATTTCCCAAATCAATTGAGTATCAATTGAAACTGGAACAGTCAGAACACACTAATTGTATCATTCTATCGACTAATCAATTTCATTAATCATGCATCTGTCCCCATTTCGCCGTACCTCCTTTGCTATCTCTCTTAACATAATTCTGTGGAGTAGCGCCTCTCACAGATGCCTCTTCCTGCCTCGCCCACCCTTCAATTACTTAAATGCAGAATTTTCGAAAATAATAGAGAGTTATTGCACGCAGACGAACATAGGATGAAGTTGTGCTACGAGAGTTGCGCTTCAATAGTTCCTCAACATTCGAACGACGAGCAAATATACAATTACACCGTCATTGGTATTCTTACGAATAAATATTGTTGCCGTATTCTGTAGTTTCAGATGTCAGTGGAAAGTGCGCGCTGAATGTCAGTGAGCAGCCAGCGATGTTTGAGCGCCTGCCAACTAGGCAATTTAGCGTCTCACAATGCGCTTATCAACGGCTGGCTCTGGCGGAAGCAGTGAGGACAAAGAATGCTCTTAAGAATGATTAAGAAAAATAAGAATTAAGAATGCTCTTTTGAGGTTGGACTAATGAACTAATGATAAATTAATAGCAATCAATTTTATTAATCAATAAAAATCTCTCGCCCACCACATATCTCGTTCTCCTTCCTCATCGCTTCTCGTCTATTTTCATTCAGTGAATCACCACCTCTGGAAGACAAAACCTTCTGCAAAGATATTCATGTTGCAGCATTTATGTAAATAGTGTTGATTTGTGCATGCAGCGATTGAACGTAAGAGACTACCAAAAAAAATTATCTAATTCTTTCGCAAAGCCCAAGCGTTATTACCCTCGCCAATTATGAAACGATAGTAACGACAACCTGCTGCAATTTTTAATCATCATAGTGCCCATTTTAATCATCATAGTCATAGTGCCAATGTACGCATGAGATTTGTACAATCACATTACAAAATTCTAACTCGTGCACGCCCCCGGGATACACGTTTCACCACCACTACGTAATACAAGTTAGGCATCCTACATCAGTCGATGGGCTGATTATTTTCTAACAAACTCACAATATGCCTGCCACTAAGGCGATGGAGTTGCTGCAGCTGCGCCTGCAGTATTCGTACTCACTGATTATTCATCAACAGATCAAGAAGAGAGTTCCAGCGGAGAGACTGCAATCTTCAAAAATATCAAAAATTAGAATAAAGGGAAAGTTTTCGATCGTCTGGGAAAGATCGAGAACACAGCATCGTCAATAGATCGAGAGTAGAATTGCGTTAATAAATAAAAATCCTTCCACAGGAGGCTGGTCTCTCATTCTCCCACTCACCATAATCACCTGGGATGATTACACTCCGCAGTATCCGCCCATTCTGCTGCAGTCTTACAGTGAATAGAGGGAGGACTGCGAATGTGAACAGGAGATCCCTACTGCTCGATAATCACTTCCTAAAATACTCTACTTAAATTGGCACCCACACAAATGAGATTCACGTTGCGCCAATACTTCATCAGCAAAGCCAAATAGCGTTTACCAATCATTGTTTCGTGCTTTATGAAATTATCTCACAATTGTTAAAAACGACGAATGAGACGTCACTGTAGATGCCTTCACATTGCGAGTGGTTTTGATGTGCTTTTTTCACTCGGTCAGTCGCCGTCATGAGACTACGACGACAGGGGGGTGGGCTGTAACTTTATTTACGTTTATACCTCGCGCGTGTTGCAGATCGCAGACCCACTGCGGCCAACAGTTGAACGAGTAACGCCATCCGGCTGCAATTTGTAATTATTTTAGAACCTCCGATTCCCTGTCCACGTGTTATGATTTTGAATAAAATTCAAAATCATTTACAACCTCGAGATTCGCGTTACTCCATTGCTCCGTAAACCGATCAAGGCAGATTCCATCAATCGTACCATACTTGATCATAAAAATGAATTCACATTTATTCACTCAGTTGAGGGAGATGCAGCAGCGGTACTTCTCCTGCAGCTGTCGCACTCTCCTCTCCTTGCTCCATCGACACATCGAGAAGTGAGCGATAAAAGAGAAGTTAGGATCGAGAAGTGAGTCTTCACACGAGGTAGACGATACCATATAACTCATTTGATTTTCAGAGAAAGCTATTGACTTCGTTTTCGTCTATCTGATGGAATATAAATAATAGGATGCCAATTTCGTCCTCGGCTGGTAACTTTAGTATAGTCTTCTCCAGAATACATGTGATACAGAATTGATAATGTCTATAGACAGAAACAGAATTAATAATGTCTATAGAGTTACATTGTCGTCTTCTATAGTATTGATGCGCCAACTCAAGCACTTCGACAGTGAGCAATAAATTTACAAATACATTATAATATGTTTGTTCATGAAGACCCGGGAGCACTGGCTATTGAGTTGTCAGTTGCATTTTAACACTCGAAGTGACACAGATACGCCTGGCCGAACACCGTGCTTCTCTCTGTGGCACCTTCCCTAGATTTATGATGGATTTTACTTTTTTCCGATATGGGATGGAATCAGACAAATAAATCAAGGCTCGCTCTAGAGGATTGGAATGAGATAAGAAGGAAAAAGCAATGAGGGGAAGAGAGAGCATCTCACAATCTCGTATAATCTCTCACTGGTCAGAGATAAGAAGAGTAGGTGCGGAATGAAAGGAGACCAGAGAGCACAAATGAGAGCGAACCCAGAAAACATTATGTAAAAAAAAGAGGAGAATAGGGGATGCGGGGAGGAACACGGGTATTGAGACAAAGGAGAGATTCACCTACCAAATTGAATAATTCATTTGCTAGTAAGTGCTATACTGGTGTTGTAACATAATTAATAGACCATCCATTCTTCAACAACAACAGGTACAAAAGGAAAGAGCTACGAATTTCAGCACTATATTGAGCGTCCATAACGATATCCGATTACGCGGGGACGACAAAATGGGCAGAAACACTAGAAAAGTGACATATAATTAGCTATTTTGCAAATCCGCACTTGCCGTGACATTTGCGTTTCAGATGCTCTTCAAATAAAGATAGTGGATGAAACATATATCCGGATAGTGAGTGGTTGAATTGTAAAAATATAAAAATTGGTCAGAAAGGACCATCTGCTATCCGATCCACCGTTTGATCGAAATACTGGGAGGGGATTAAGAGAGCGAACAAAGTAAGGCCTCGTCCGCCATGAAAATAAACGTTTTCATCCATCCTGACAGGATGTGCAGAGATGAAATAGGTTTCGCAGGATTAATGGCCGTGTGGTCTGAGGTGCTTGGATTTTGGAAACATGAAAGGGCGAGGCGAGCGCAGTATTATATATGACAAGCAACGAGGAATTACCTGTTTGAATTGCCCGATGTTGCCGTACGTCATCATTAACCTGGAATGATAATCGAGTGCGAGACTAACTTAACGTCACAGTTACAGTGCGTAACTTTTATCTCAATGCTTAACTTTATGGAAGTCAATTCCCACTTTTTTGTACCATTGACATTAGTGTTTGTAGAAGGCGTCATATTTCCTAAATTGCTATTTCAGCAGTTCCGTTCCGACCCCAAGATCAAATACAATACTTTTATATCACGTACTATATGTAAATGGAGTATTTGATGATTACGAGTCTGATAATTGACTGGCATCCAATATACCGAAAAACGTTCGAATGTGAATTGAATGTAGAATTTTAGTCGTGATATGATACTGTAGCTTAATAATAAGTACTCGTGCTGAACGATAACCCCCCATAAGATGATCTATTAGTAACTAGTTGAGACTATTAGTAACTAGTTGAGAGACACGGCTCGTTAGGGCAATGAAGGTAGGGACGGCAGCCCGAATTTTTGAGTACGGAATATTGGTTGCCTCCTTACGACGCTTTTGCTTTCAAACTAACGTTCTTTTGAAGCGAAATTCTTTCAATATTTTAATTTTTTACATTTTTAAAAAATATTTAATGTACTTATTCGACAATTTTATTGATTATAATGAATAAGAACACATAATGAAAGAACACCAAGCATGACAAGAAGAGACATATTGAAGAAATGAAGAAGCACGACATGATCGAAAATATACGTGTTTTCAGAATTAAGTGTTGAAGCGTCATTTCCTCAGTAGATTATCAATCACAAAAAATTGTTTTCACAATAATAATATATATAAATATCAAATAAAAGAGAATGAGGCTGTCAAAATTGAGCGTTTTACCGTTGTGAAAATACATTTTCGGTGTTTCCAAAGAGGACGACTTCCGTATATTTGAGATTTTTTGATATTTGTTTTAGAACAGCATTTCCCAATTTATGGTAAAAAAACAGAAATATACGGAAGTCGTCCTCTTTTTAAATGATTGTTAAAGTTCTCAGTATCGTAATCTTAACTGATTCTGAAGTTCTACCAATATTAAACTATTCTTTCTTTTATTAAGCGATGTTTCATTGCTGTCGGAGTACCGTTAACAAATATTGAGCCTCAATCATGAAGTTTTAGAACGCAACCGAATTTCAGTTTGCGATAATTTTAGTAAAAACGTGACTTGCGATGCGCTCCACTTGGACTGAAAGCGTCGGCCTTTTGCTTATCATTCAGTTATGTTTTTCTAATTAATTAAAATATTTTTTACTAAACTAAAGTGAAAAGTCGGAATGGGGCAGGCATAGCTTTCAGTTGTGTACAATTTTGTGAATTGTTTTGCTCTTTCGTTAACAGCGCTGCATTCCCTAAATGAAGGCGCAGACTTGAAAGACACGCGTTGGCTGTTCCCGCGCTCTCGATTTATTCAAACCACCAACATTTATTCTATTTTTCAGTGAGAGAGTTACTTAACGGAGACATAACGCCGTTAAAGAGAGGGAGGCGGAGGGCTCGCTCGCATAAATAGGCAGGCGAGAGGGCGCGCTCCAACCGCGCCGGGTCAGAGTGAGGGCAGAGGGGCGAGATGCGTGCGTTCAAGGGCTGCCTTAACGAGCCGTGGAGAATATTGTATGTCACGGATATACCGAGAGTATTGCTGTCTAATCCGATTATTAGGGGTTATTATTATCGCGTAGCCACGAAATGTCATGTCAGGAACAATTTTTGTAACATCACTGAATTATGATAAGCATGAATGAATAAATAAATCCTCACCTTCTCTTCCCTCATCAGTCCTCGCCAAATCGCTCAGAGGATGACACACGACAACACAGAACAAATCAGTAAGAGGTTGGTTGTCTCGTCCGTTTCAGATCATCCAACCCATTTCCATTAAATCTTGCAGAAAATTGCAAACATTCAATATTGAAAAGAGTCTTATTACCCGACCCTTGATCAGCTCAAAACGTAGATGCATAAATACAATTTATCTAGTGAGAATCTGCAGCCACGCCCCTGCCGTAACTGTTACATCCAAGTCGACGATTAGTGTAGACGACAGAGTGAAAGATGGAAAAAAATCATAGATCTAATCAGGTGACAAATCATCAGTAATGGGTTTATGTTTCAAAATGTTCATAAAGGAAATCAATGAGTGAGTGCAACGATCTGCACTCGACTCTGAATGTACAATAAATAATATTTATAACCAGGAGCTATCACATTGCTTAACAACACACTTGCTCATCTTGGTCGTTGCACATCTGCTGCACATCACAATCACACTACACCCATAACGAAACGACGACAGCCGACCTCAAATTACATTTGTTAATGTGCCCATGATTGCACATGCGCAATCACACATTTCAATTCCCAATCATTCGCACCAACGATAAATGTCTTACTACATGCGTCGAAATATTAGGTTGGTGCAAAAGTGTCGTTACAAAATCACGATTAAAGTTATCGAGCACTATCGTGCTTCGGTCTTGAGCAGTCCTCGTGTGGTTTTTTTGTATGATGTTAGTACATGTGTGCTCTACATAGCGCACATGACATCACACCTTATCAATCAGTAATACCTATGAGACAGCATTCCAAATTCTGAGAATTGCAATTTTTATGAACTTTTTGATTGATAGCTACCCAATGCGCAGTAATAATTGCGCCGCTTCTACACCATTTTCGTGAAGTATTATGACTAGCTATTCTACCGTGGCCAGTGATCGGCATTAGCCATAAAACAATCTGAGAAAATAAGCTCGTATTCCGGAATAATGGGGTAATGCATCTGCCAGATTTTTGAATATTTTCACAGTGAGTACTTGCTGGAGGAGCTTGGGGTCTCACATGAAACATAATGAGAAGTACCTACCGTGTGTATGCTACTGTAGCAAGTTCATAAAGATTCATCTTTCAATTCGAGAGATTTTGCAATTATGGTTTTGAACCTCAAATTTGAACGACGAAATCGGTCTTTTTCGCCCCACTAGTAATCCGTTGAAGCCTGAAACTCTCACTTAACGTTTTAATGTGAACATCCACCCTTACTCATCAGTTTCTCTGAAGGATTGGAGCTGTATGGAATTTGTTTAGTTTTAGCGATGATTTGCGTTGAACACTCAACAAATGATAATTTTGCTAATTTTCACTCATCACTGTTTTTCTACGGAATGACATTGGATCGATCGGGTAGAAACCAACCATTGTTATGATCTATCACTGCCTCAAATAATACCCAAGTGGTATTTGATTCAGGAGAAAATAGGCAAAAGGCCTTGTAACGAAACTTTTGCACCAACCTGATACAATCCAGGTGACAACATCGTATGCCCTCATTACCATGTAAATGAACCCAAATTAGTAGATGCGACGAAGTAATTGCTGAAGCATCTTTCCAGCAGCAACCGCTTTCAATGATTACTCCGTTAACACATCAAGACTAGAGAGATTGTGAAGGACACAAACATTAAAAATTATCAAAAAATCAAAACTCAAAGCACATGCGCGAGGTCATGTTTCAGAGCGTCTTCAAAAGCTAGAGAAAAGCTATTTCACCAGTCCTTGGAAGCGTCACGTGTCAATAAATCAAAATACAAATAAATGAAGATCTAATATCATTCTCGCACTCGATCGTGAGCTGTGATGATTGCATTGCATCTCTCGTTATATAAATATACTCTGGCGACTTTGCTACAGCTTGCACATAGAAGACAGGGAAGAGAACGAATCTAAACACTTCTTATCCGGCATTAACTTCCGAAAAATATCTGATGTCATTTCTGAGTGTAACCTGCATGGAAATGAACAATTTTGGAGAGTAAAATAGGGCAGACCAAATTAAAGCCAGTGTACTTCCCGAGAAGTTTAAGTTTCCATCAACTAGCGAGACTCGTGCTACACTCCGGGGGGGGGGGGGGGGGGGGATACACTTCAGCCAAAAAACCAGACCCAAAAGTTGATCTTTGAACTTAAGTATTCGAAATTTTCAGCCATTTTAGCCCAGCGAGTTATACATCATTCGAAAGAGCATAAAAAGTTATGTCAGAATCCAAGTTTACGAAGTCGTGGCGTTCATGGTGTTCAGGAAACATGAGAAAAACTGAAAAATATGCATTTTTCAACTTTCAAAAAAATAAAGCACTATTTTCCAACGATTTGCACATCGTGGATATGAGATATATGATGTGATATATGATGTGGATATGAGATATATGAAGTGGTACCACAAATAGACTTTTCGGCAAAAAACTAGCACGCAATCGTCGACTCAGGTTCGATTCCGCCTGGCGGCATGAACTTTGGCCAACTTTTTTTCTTGCTTATTTGGTCTTTCTTTCAACGTGTTTGAACTGTTGTTGCTGTTTCGGGTTGTATTTGAGTGTTTCTCCTATTTAAATGTGGCAAGTTGCTTTATATGCATAAACATATTCAGAATCTCTGTCAGATTTCAAGGGGGCAATGCGAACTTCCATTGATTTATGAAGTTTGCAAGACGTTCTACGTCAATTGGAAACAAAAAAAAGCTTTATAATAGGTTGGTTAACTACAGTACCTTTTCCCTAACGTGCGCCTCTGTTCTTGTTCTTGTCCGCTGCCGAGTTCACGAATGATGGAATTGCGAGCAAGCACAAGGAGATTGGATTGGGGACTATCATTCGTGCATCGTCGTTCAAGGACAAGGGTAACAGAGGAGCACTGAAGGTTGAGAAGAAGGGATGATTTTATCCTGCTTGTGATGGAACTACTCCTGTTGGATTCTGGAGGATTACTCCCGCTACATATAATTCTTGCCAGAAGAGAGATGGAGATGACGACGTTCCCACGGGTTCGGATGATGATGAGCAGTACAACATCTTACACTGTCCTGTTATCACATGCACCACTTCGTACGATTCCAAGGATGCCCTGGAGAATCACATTATGCGAGGAGATCACTGCACTTTCGCTCTAAAGTACACCATGCATGACATGTCACTTCGACTGTACTCGGATAGGGTTTTGGAATTTCAACGGAGCTGCATGGAAGTTACGGAATCATCGCTGCTAATCAGCACCATGTGATAACGGAACAGTGGAAGATGTTGTACTCCTCATCATCATCCGAACCCGTGGGAACGTCGTCATCTCCATCTCTCTTCTGACAAGAATTAGTGTATGTAGCGGGAGTAATCCTCCAGAATCCATCAGGAGTAGTTCCATCACAATCAGGATAAAAGCAATATTCATTAATTATTTTGAGTTTCTTCTGAGATGGCTATGTCGCAAGACAGATAATAAATCAAATTTCAGTCAAAGCTGAAGCGACAAAGACACTGTAAAATAGAGATTTGTTTCATAGATATTGGTCGAAACAACTATTGGCTCCAGACAACCGGTTCGTTTGCTGTCTACTAATCTTCAAATCTGACTTCATGTTGAGAGATTGTGTGGAATGTAGGGAGTGTCAATCGACTCACCTTCATTCTTATAGTCTCTCACATTCTCTACTCGAGAGCTGATTGTAACAGCGTTGAGATCAATAGTCAGGAGTGAGGGACGAATCGAAGGCTGAAAAACGAGAATACTATTACAGAACGACTGAAGTCGAGACTTTCACGAATTTGACACATTTTCTCTCTTGCAAGCACTTGATCACATCAATTACATAATGGCAACGAATGACCAAACGATATGTCTTAGTTACGTGAGAGAATTCGTATTTTTTCATAGAAAGGGATGCATGATCGCTCTCGATCGCACTAACCAGGAGATCGTCTAATCATGCAGCTAGGAAATACCAGGTGAGAAACCAGATGTACCATCGAAATTGTAGGTAAGACTAAGATTGGAGTGAAAACGTGGTGCGAAAATGGGTCAAGATGAGGCAATCGCAGGCTCTCCCCGCGGCAGAGGAAAGGAAGGGGCGAGAGAGTGTGGAAGAGGGAGAGAGCGGCGAGGGGTCGTAAACTGCCGGGGGGTGGGGGGAGTAAGAGCCTGCGATTGCCTCATTTTCACCCATTTTCGTTCCACTTTTTCACTCCAATCTTAAAAGTCCTACCGAAAATTTTGATGAAATTTTAGGTGCTGAATCCCCTCGTCACGGCGGTTCATCGATGTGAATTTCTAAGCTCGGAGTTGTGCCCACGAAAAGTTGAATTTAAAAAAAAATATTTTATCAATTCATGAAACATGAAGTAGACAGGCGTGAGACTGCAATGAGACTGCGATGTGCGACTATGGTTTGGTCAAACAAGAGCAATAGTGCTAGGGTATTGCGAGATATTTATTATTTATCATTCGGCTTCGAGGAATGATCGTCGAGCTATCAAATTCATTTTCTTTATGAAAATTCCGAAACATAAAAACCGTTGTTGATAATGTTGTTTCAAGTAAACAAAATTCATTATTTGCAGATCTCCCGATTAGCTTTTCGATCTTATCCTATCCTTCACTTACAGGTGCCGTCCACTCTAATCATCGAACTGGATGGCAACTGCCACAGAAAGGCTGCAAATTATCATGAGATATGTTTTCAAACATTTTTATATGTTTTGAGCTGATTTTATTGATTTAACGGAAAGGGTTTGGCACAGCGTGTCAAATGAGGGAAGAAACCTCATTTACGTGGCGGAAAGATTTCCTGCTCCATTTCGCTGTGGTCTATTATTAGACCATGAATCGGTGAGAGGGAAACCTTATTATTACCTCCCATTCCCCCATGCTCCATCCAGAAAATGAAACACATTTTTGTGGTGAAATCTCGATCAACAATTGCGCCCTAGCACGGTCAACCGCAGACCATCTAATCGGGAAGCCACGAAGAGCCAGGTCAGAACTAACAAGCAGATTGCATACTCGTACTTTACGAGTAAGTCAATATCAGGGTCATATGAATATTTTTTGTGTGGGAAGCGTGTAATATTGCTATCTTGTTCAATTAGCAGGGCAAATTTTTGTCATGAAGCTGTGCAATTCCTGGCTTGGAAAGATTTAAGAAAACTGTATTATGATAAGTAATAATGAATAACAATAACATGTTAATCACCATCTTCCCACAGCAGTCATGTCATACTCGCCCACGAGGATATAACACACAATTGCGTAGTTCGTTTGTTCATCCATTTCAGATCATGAAACATATTTGCAGTAAATCTTGCATAAATAGCAAAAATTCAACTCAGTAGTTAGAAAGTTGATTAATGTATTATTATCCAAACCATTTCCATTAAATTAAAAAAATCAGCTCAAAAAAAATGTTTGAAAACTTATCGCATGATAATTTGCAGCCGCGTGATGATTTCGTTTCGGTGACTGTTGCATCCAGCTCGACTAGACAGTCGATGACGTCGAGAGACTCGACGGAGAGCCTCATAGAAGAGGTCATCGACGAGGCTTTGGAAAATATAAAAAAAAATTATGTATTTCTCCCTGACTTGACCAATCGGATAATGAATTCATGGGATAGTAATCAAAGCCCGAACAATGCAACCACCAATGGTTGCATTGCGTTGATTGCAAAGTGCAATCAATATTTATTAAATTTTAAAACCCTGGCGATCACTTTATTGGGAAAGACCCCAGGATATCTTTCCCTTCCCTCTGGGCTCCGAATTCGCCTTGTCCTTAATTCAGACTCATAATAAAATCATAACCAGAGTAAGCTGGAACAGATAGGAAATTCCCAATTCATAATTGAACACAATTTTTTAAACCTGTGAGTTTTATGATTCGCCCTCAGATCTTCAATATATCTTATTGCCTCACAGTGCTCGTCGTCAGGGTTTGATCTGATTTAAAAAAACCTTCCTTGAAATCGAATACTCCTCCCATAGCAGCTTACAAATACTGTTTATAAACAAGAACGACACGTTCAGTCTATACGACACGTTCATTCAGAATTTGCATACACTGAATCAGGAGAACGATGGCTTAAGCGTTCCAGTGTATGCAAATGCTGAATGAGTGTGTCATCCCAGCCATGTGGAGAAGTCAACGACTTAATTTCGTTAACAAATTTAAAAAGATTTATTAAAGATCCCCACCGGGGAACCATTTTTTCGAATTCCCTGCTAGTGACTGAACAGAGGGAAAATCAATACCCTTACGCGCAATTTCAAAATTTTTACAGTATGATACAGTATACTAAGTACCAGGGGGGGGTGCTGAGCAAAGACATGTTTTTAGGTCATGGTCGATAATTGTGACATGGTAGGTCAAGACTAAGTACCGTACCCAATCGATCGTACAGTACCCCCAGAAACCGTATGACCCTACCGTAACCCAGAAAATCCCGAACTAACTTTATTTTCAAAAAGTCAATATACCGTACCCAATCGATCCTACAGTAGCAATACAGTATACCCATTGTACCCACAACCCTTGCTACCGTAATCCTTGCTACAGTAACCCTTGCTACCGTAATCCATACCATCGCGGTCGATCGCAAAGTGACTTTTTTCCAAAATTAATTCCATTTAGTTGGTTCTTGGTCTATACAGTACACATTGTACAGTAACCTTTGCTACCGTAATCCACACCATGGCGGTCGGTCGCAAAGTGACTTTTTTCAAAATTAAATTTATTTAGTTGGTTCTTGGTCTATACCGTACCCATTGTACTGTAACCCTTGCTACCGTAATCCACACCATGGCGGTCGATCGCAAACTGATTTTTTTCACTAGCAGGGAATTCGAAAAAATGGTTCCCCGGTGGGGATCTTTAAGGATATTTTGTTGATTTAATCATCGCACATGAGTTACAGCTGAAGTCGCAATTACACTGTAAAAGAAAGAATTGTTTCAAAGATTTTGCTATAAATATTTGTTAGTCCCAAGGATTCGGTTCTTTTTCAACCTTCGACAATGAATTACCAAGATTTATGTTTGCCTGGCGAGAGAGTGTCTGTCGACTCACGATCAGTCTTGCTGCTCTCTCTTTCATTCTCTACTCGCTGATGACCACATCGCAGAGATGTCAGATGCAAGTTAAAAGACGAAGGAAAAGTGAAGTATCTGTTAGTGTGTACAAGTAGATGCGATTCCCCTAATATCACATACTCTACCACTGGCAATGATTAATACATTTGACATTGCTCACTTTCAATGTTATTTATACTTGATATCAGCTATTTATATTTAAACATTTGCAAAAAGTTGTCATGATTCTGTCTTTATATACGGTAAATGCATATTTTAGGGAAAAGAATTAGAATGTTATAGGCCATTGGTCCCAGAGCCGGCTTTTATGAAATTTCCGGTTTTGCACCTGAATATGACGCCTGTTGCCTATGAATCGAGCAAGCTCTGGCACATCGATTTTTCGAAAACTTGCGATAAGGGGTTTTCGAGGGTGCCGATCATCGTGGTCAACTTCATTTTGCACCAACTTGACCGGTTAGGCCAGGCAGCATGTAGGCTGCATCTATATTTCTGTTCATATCTCCACAACCGATTGAGGGATGGTCTTTAAATTTGGACGGTGGCTGAATGTGATACCTACGACTCTGTCGAAGCTAAATTAGAATATTTATTTCTTTGTAAAATGTAGAAAAAATAAGATCTCGAGTCTATGTTAAAAACTTGTAAAATGAATTATGTGGGAAGATGCGCCTTGTCTAGAGGATTATTTTTCGTATGCATAGTAGGGTAGTATGTCTCTGCGTTTTTATGTTATACATCATTTTATAGTCCATGTTTCGTCTTCACGCCGCGCACTGTGCAAGAAGATTGAGAAATGAGAATGAGTTTCAGTGCCAACTATACTCTCAGATCCAAACATCTCGAGGAGAGTTACGGAGGGTATAGTCGGCAGTGAAACTCATTCGCGTTCCTCGTGTTTTGAGCAAAGTGCGCGGCGTAAAGACGAAACATGGACTATAAAATGTTATATAACAGAAAAACGCAGAGACATACTACCCTACTATGCATACGAAAAATGATCCTCTAGACAAGACGCATCTTCCCATATAATTCATTTTACAAGTTTTTAACACAGACTCGAGATCCTATTTTTTCTATATTCTACAAAGAAATAAATATGTTAATTTAGCTTCGACAGAGTCGAATGTATCACATTCAACTACTGTCCAAATTTGAAAACCATCCCTCAATCGGGTGCAAAGATGTGGACAGAAATGTAGGTGCACCCTACATGCAGCCTGGCCTAACCGGTCGAGTGGGTGTAAAATGAAGTTGACCACGATGATCAGCACCCTAGAAAACCCCTTTCCACAAGTTTTCGAAAAATCGCTGTGCCAGGCCCTTCAGAACGTTGTTTGATTCTTACGCGACCGCCGTCATATATTGTATTTTAGTTCACAGATGAGTTGTAGAGATGGAACACCGGATTTGACGGAATTGCCCAAATCGAGCTTTCTTCGGTTTTGTACTCCTCTGGTGTCCCTAAGCATTAACTTGGTTTGTTACTGCCATACCCACATTCTGAAGGTCCTGGTACCGGGTCGTTGGTTCTGGTACCCACCATTAACATTGATTTTCTCAGTTATCCTGCACTTTTGGTGAAAATTGCACCCTGAGTGACCCCCACTAATTTTTCGAGCGCTATCGATACGTACCAACTAGAACTCACGAAAGTGATTTTAAACAGTGTTACATTCAAGACCAAAATCTCAAAAATTTATCGAAAGCAGCAGCTGAAATTTCAGGATTGTATAGCACTTGATGAGAGCTGTAAAATGAGGGGCTTGCGGTTTTTGTACCCTCTCCGCAAGTGCCCTTTTGTCCCCTGTGAAGTTCCGAGATGATTTGAAGTCATTTCATTCGTCGCTGACCGCGCGTTTTCTCAGGCGCAACAAAGAGAGAAAGGAGGATTTCGAGTTTCAAATGTGTTTCAGAATTGAAACAAATAATTTGTCACTGAACATTATTTGTACTACTTCTGCAACACATTTGAAACATGACACAAAACGATTCCACTCGATTTCGTCTCGGAAAAAACAATATAATCTTATATTCAATTCTACACGAAAAAATACCGATTACTTGTGCTTGCCTGCACTACCAGAAAAACTTTTTTTTGCATATCTATTCCGGGGATTTTGAACATTGTGGTTCAGTCGTGAAGAGAAGTTCTTGAGCAAACTTTAGTTAAAATAATTTTTCTATGATCAAGAGAAAAGGGAAAATCTATATTTTTTTGTATTACTCGGCTGCACTAAAATTACCAAAATTTCTCGATGTTTCTGTTTCACGAGCATGTTTCTTAAGTTATCTGATATAATATAATTCAAATAGTGTTCGTAATAAGTGTGACACTGGCCGAGTAAATAAGTGTTTTTTTCTAAACGTAACCTCAAGAATGCATTGCTCTCACCTAGCCAACTTGCATTTTATGTACTGTTGAAACTGCAAATCGCCTGCCAATTCTTTCTGGCGTTTCAAGTCGATTGCCCCACGGGGAAATTGATATGAGAGACTTTTTGAGTCAGTGAACATATTTGTAAAGAGCCTTGGCAAAGTGCAAAAAATCGAAATCGCACTAAATGTGCCCACGTGTAGTACTCAATGATACTAGCTCACCCACCACATATGGAGTGATCTACGTCACCGTTAATAAGGTTTAATCATGGTACCGTAATCCGACGAAGTTTCGATTTCGCTATTGATCTGAGCGGCACATATATGAAAAGATGCGCCGTTGCCTGCTCATCAACCATCCAATGTTTCATCCTATTTGAATTTAAGACCTTCGAAAAAAATCGAAAAATCGATTTTTTTTTTCTATTTTGAATTGTATCTTGTTCCGATGGGTGGGTAGCGAGGTTTTTTATTATTTTATTTTGTAGGGCCGTCTACTGGCTGTCCGTACTAAACGTACAATCAAAATCAAAAAATAGGTTTTTGAGAAAAAGTTAAAAATTGGTCAGTATTTTGAAATAAAATGAGTTCGTAATACTGAAAAGCTACCGTACTCAAAAACTTCGATTGAGCGCATGACTCACTTAAAGTATTGAGAAACCAAATTTCACATGCAATCGTGTTGCGCCGCAGGGGCGATACAGAACACCCCTTCAGATCCCCGCTTTCCTTGATTTCGAAAAATGTGTACGGTAGGTTTTCAGTATTACGAACTGATTTTATTTCAAATTGTTGATCAATTTTTGTCTTTTTCTCAAAAACCTATTTTTTGATTTTGTTTGTATGTTCAGTATGGACAGTCAGTAGACGGACCTGCAGAATAATGTACTAAAAAACCTCGCTACCCACCCATCAGAAAACGATACAATTGAAAATAGGAAAAAAATATTAGATTTTTCGATTTTTTTTCGAAGGTCTTTATTTCAATTAGGATGAAACCTTGGATGGTTGATGAGCAGGCAACGGCGCATCTTTTCATATATGTGCCGTTCAGATCAATAGCGAAATCGAAACTTCGTCTGATTACGGTAACGTGCTTAATCCTTATTAACGGGGACCTAGATCACCCCATAAGTGGTGGGTGAGATAGTCTCATTGAGTACTACACGTGGACACATTTAGGGAGATTTCGATTTTCTGCATTTTACCAAGCATATGTTCACTGAGTCGAAAAGTCTCTCATATAGATCGAAAAACATTAAAAAATGCTCGAATTCAAAATTTCAAAGTTCTCCTTTTTATCCTCCCCGACTTTTTCCACCCAAGGATGAATTACTACTTGGCTTTTTCCACGGCATAACATTGACCTCAAATCGTGAATCTTGATGGAACATTTTTTTGCAATTGACCCAGACTTCGATTGCATGGGATCTCAAATCTCAGAATTTGTAGACTAGCTATACCACAGAATCACCTGATTTGTACATTTTAATCAGATGCATTCGAACAATTTTGCCAAGTTTGCGATTACAATCAGATATTCGGATCAAGGTGGTCGCCTGCCTGATGTAAACAATATGAAGCCGTTCGCCTAAGAATCGAGCAAGGTCCTTCACAGCAATTTTTCGGAAAATTGGGAAAAGGGGTTTTCAAGGGTGCTGATCATCATGGTCAACTTCATTTTATGTCAACTCGGTCGGTTGGGCCAGGCTGCATGTAGGCTGCACCCATGATTGTATTGATAACTCAGGAACCGGTTGAGGAATACATTTGAAATTCGTACTGAGGCAAGATGACTTCACCATGACCCCGACCAAACCAAATTTGAATATTTAAATTTGTTTCAAATATTCGAAAATTGTGTTCTCGAATATAAGACAAAAGCCGAGAATACGAATAGGGAGTGAAACTCATTCTCATTCGTCACTCTCTGCGCACCTTGCTCGGTCAAGTGTGATGAGAATGCATCAGAAAACGGCATATAGCAGAAAACCGACGAGCTTAAACACCCAACTATGTATACGAAAAATTATCATCAGAACAAGGCGCATATGTCCATGCAATTCACGTTTTCGGCTTTTGCCTTGTATTCGAGAACCGAATTTCCGTATGTTTAACACAATTTTTAATATTCAAATTTGGTTTGGTCGTGGTCATAGTGAAATCATCTTGAGTCAGTACAAATTTCAAATGTATTTCTCAACCGGTTCCGGAGTTATCAATATTAACGTAGGTGCAGCTTACATGCAGCCTGGCCCAACCGATCGAGTTGACGCAAAATGAAGTTGACCATGATTATCAGCATCGATGAAAACCCCTTTCCTCAATTTTTCTAAAAATCGCAGTGCCTGACCCCTGTTGACATTGCTCGATTCTTAGGCGAACGGCTTCATATTAATATATTTCTAATAAAAAATGGGATTATCTCATTATATAATATATTCCACATGTCTGATGATCGTACAAAATAAGCTACAGCTCACTTCTTTAAATTCCCTCGCAGTCGCTCTGCTCCCTGGAGGAACTGTAAAACTGTATACAATTTTATTCATGTTCCTTTTCTAATTGATCTCACAAAATCTAGATAGTTTTTTTCCACGTCTATCGCTCGACCTATTATGTCAGACTTCATGGTAAGGCCCTTGCCATCCTTCTGGATCTCCAAATTGCCTGGTCACAATTTTCGTGAGACACACTCAAAAATAAAAAATAAATTCAAGAAATAAGCGGCAGCAAATTCGTCAAAAGTCCTTACGTGAATTTCCTGTTGCGACCTTATATCAATGTGCCATACGCTCACAGATAACTGGACATACATTGAATTGCTCACTAGTGTCAATGCCATGCACTTCTCCCTGGAGTGAGTCCAGCGACTGCTGAAAGAAGAACTGAAAAAAATGAATTTTGTTTTGAATGCTCCCATTCGTAATCCAAAAATATTTTTCTAAGTGATCGATTTGAAGCGGCGCACAGCGAAGTTGTTGTGAAAATTCGAACTCTTATCAAAACCCTGCATTTTTGAATTTCAATGGTGCTCTATAGCTTAGAGAACTGCTTCAGCGACAATTCGGGGGTACGACATTTGCGCAACGGAGCGCCGTTCGCTTGAGAGTTGACATATCAACTTGGGAGTTGTATCATTTTTATCAGTATGCGCCGCCATACCTTTGCATATACAATTCTCGTTTAAAGGCGATCTTGAGTTTCACTCGAAATCAACGACCCGGGGTTCATGGTTTGGGGATTTCCATGAACCCCTGTACGTTGAAACTCAATATCGCCTGGTAATAAGATTTATATATGCAAAGGTATGACAGCGCATACTGATAACAATGAAACAACTCCCAAGTAGATATGCCAACTCTAAAGCGAATGGCGCTCCGTTGCGCAAATGTCGTACCCCCGACAATTCGGCTCGATCTCCATAGACAAAATTAAATAAAACCAAATTTGCATTTTATCCGAACTACAATAATGTCCCGCAGATTCCGTGCTACAAACACTTTCTAAAGGGATGGCTAACCTAACTACAATACAGCTTAAAGGAAGAGTAAAGTTAAAATTAAATTTTTGAAGTTGTCATATGCGCGTCCTAGATCTCCCCAACGATAAGAAGCTCCGAAATTTTTCACATTGATATCTCCATTCCCAACAGAGCTTTCCCTGATTTGGCTCCCAGCCAACCACCAAGTGGTTGGCTGGGAGCCAAATCAGGGAAAGCCAGTGTTTGGAACGTTTTCTAGAATCTCAGAATCTCAAACAAAATCTTCTGCCTGCAAAATTATTGTGATCGTGTTCGCGCACTTTGGGATGACCAAATCGATACGGATTATCCATTTCGAAGGGACGCACGGCGTGCGATCAAATGGATAATCCGAACAAATTATCCAAACTTCTTTTAGTGCATCGCGCGAAACGAGGCGGTTTTGGATAGTGAATGGATAGTGGATAATCCAAATCGCAGAGATGCTCGTGCATTTGCTAATAGATAATCAACCATCCGAACCGTATTGCCATCCCTAGCGCACATCCACTAGAAGTCGCCTCAAACATGCTTGCTCAATAAAGATGACCTGATGCGACCCCAATACTCCGATGATTATAATTCAAGATTTCGGTTCCCGATAGCATGCTAGTTAGACAATATCGCAGTAATCGGTTTGTATTGAATATTCTGGCTCGAATATATTTATAATAAAATAAATTAGAACTAAATGCAAACAAAAATCAGTGAATGGCTATTGTGCACACAAAAAATATACTTATTTAGTGGTTTTGCCAATCACGTGAGGAGTTCAACATCGTTCGCAAAACCACATCGATGTATTCCCTCGCAGGAACTCAGATCTCACAGAGAGAGACGTCAACTCTGTCTCCCAATATCTCACCACTCACCAGTTCCATGGGCAAACGCCAGTCCTCGTATATATACTTGTATCGATACTTGTATCGATAATTGTATCGATGGATCATTAGCACAGGCGTCTTCTCCATGAAATTTGGCACAGATTGGCTTTTTAAAACGGGCCATGAGACCCCCTATTGGCCGAGAATCGTGGCTCCAAAGTCGGCAGATTTCGATAGCCGTCGACTTTGAAGGCGTCTCACATCACTGACGATGAAGATATCACGCCATTCACCTAAGAATTGATCTAAATGCCGGATTTGGAGAAATTAGCCACATAGAGCTTTCTTCGGTTTTCTACTCGTCTGGTGTCCCTAAACCAACGTCCGAATTGTTAATGTCATACCATCATTCTGAAGGTCCTGGTATCGGGTCGTTGGTTCTGGTACCCACCTTTAACTATAATTATCTCGATTACCTTGCAATTTTGGTGGAATTTCTCGTCTGAGTGACACCCACTAATTTTTCGAGCTCTATCGATGTGTACAAACTAGAACTCATGAAAATAATTTTGAACAGTTTTATATTCAAGGTAGATTTTCTCGAAAATTTAGGTGAATTTAGGTGCGCAGCTGAAATTTCACGATCGTAAAGTACGCACCGAGAGCTTTAAAATGAGGGGCTTGCGGTCTCTGAACGAGGACCAGAAAGACCTTTCCGGCCCCTTTGAAGTTCCGAGTCGATTTGAAATCATTTTATTCGACGTACACCGCACGACTTTTCAGGCGCTTCGTAGAATGAAAGGGTGATGCCGTCGTTCAGATATGTTTCAGCAATTACGGAAATACTAATCAATTAGAAATTAATGAAATGTATTTATTTTTACCTCTGAAACACAGTCGGGAAATTGAATTATCCTTTCATTCCACGACGCGCCTGAAAAGTCGCGCGGTCTGCGTCGAATAAAATGACTTCAAATCGACTCGGAACTTCAAAGGGGCCGGAAAGGTATTTCTGGTCCTCGTTCAGAGACCGCAAGGCCCTCATTTTAAAGCTCTCGCTGCGTACTTTACGATCGTGAAATTTCAGCTGCGCTTTCACCTAAATTTTCGAGAAAATCTACCTTGAATATAACACTGTTCAAAGTGATTTTCATGAGTTCTAGTTTGTATACATCGATAGAGCTCGAAAAATTAGTGGGGGTCACTCAGACGACAATTTCCATCAAAATTGCAAGGTAATCGAGATAATTATAGTTAAAGGTGAGTACCAGAACCAACGACCCGGTACTAGGACATTCAGAATTATGATATGCACATGCAATTCTCAGGATCTTTCTGATATAGATGGGCCTACTCATTCCTCAAAAAGATATCAGATACAACTTTTTGGCAAAATCCGAGAAATGGGGAAATCAGCTCGATTCTTAGGTGAATGGCGCGATATGGAACAAAACTTGTTGGTTTCTGTTGAGGGACCATATGGGCTATTCAAAATTGTCCAGAACCCAGTGTCGACTTTTCCAATGTACCAGGGTTTATTCGAACCTTACGCGACACGCGTGATATATTCTTTTAATGGCAAGCTTCGCGATTCGCCTTATCCCACCCGGCTGTAACAGTCTCCTGAATTGTGCGAGGCATATCCCCCTCCCGGATTTGAGTCTGAAACTCATCAGTTTCTCTCCTGAATTGTGCGAGGCATATCCCCCTCCCGGATTTGAGTCTGAAACTCATCAGTTTCTCTCCTGAATTGTGCGAGGCATATCCCCCTCCCGGATTTGAGTCTGAAACTCATCAGTTCCTCTCCTGAATTGTGCGAGGCATATCCCCCTCCCGGATTTGAGTCTGAAACTCAACAGTTCCTCTCCTGAATTGTGCGAGGTTTGTTGAGGAACTGTTGAGTTCAGGAGTTCGAGGCCTGCTGCAGAAAGAAATTGGCTTGTTTTGTGATTTTACTTCAATAAAAATACAATATTTACCGAAAAAATATCGCCACTACATTTTCAAAGTTTCATGGAAATGACATAACATTTTCGCTTTCAGATTATTCAATAGGTACTGCATGCGACATCTAACAAATTTCAATAATCTATCATCACTGAGAACTTTCATATTTTACTTTTCTCCGATATCATTTTATTCTTGTCAAAAGAACAATCGCTCACCACTTTTTCTAAATATTTTGACATTAGCACACCCACTGTAGCTCCGAGCTGTCACACGACTGGATTTCCTAGCTACTCGGAGAGCGGACAAAACGGCAACGACCAAAACGGCAACAGAGCATAACTCGCTTGGGAGACCTTCTTACACGTGGGGACTACCGTATTTAGTCAATGCTACAGTGCCACCATCACCTACAGGAACCAGTTCCTTGGGTCAGATTCAGTTCCGTCAGATATCAGTGCGTTCGCCTACGAATCGCAGAATATTCGATAAATCCGGCACATCAAAAAGAGAAACTTTGAAATTTTTTCAGTTTCTGATAGACACATGCACCCTCTCTCGATGTCTGTACTTGTCATGTTTCAGAAGGACTCATTTGCATAATTAATTACGCTTGAATATATACACTTTTTAACTTCTTTGATTCGCAACTAGGCTTAGAAATTTCCTAAAATTCTGAAAACATAGCTATGGACCTATTTTGATGCGATCATTCCGAATATGTTGTTCATTCATGCAAAATCGGAAGTTTAAATTTTCCTCAATTTTTCGAAGATTTTTTTCTCGAAAACAAAGCCGAACACATAGCTGAATTTTTCATATGTTTTCCTCCTTGATGAGATTTATTCGGTTTTCTCAAAAGTTTCTCCTTTTTTATCAATTTTAGATTTTTTATTTATCATTCCCTTCACTGTTGATGAATCCCCACAAGTCCTTCAGTAGTCGAATGGTGCTTAGTTACTCTTTCGAAAATACGCTGCCACAGGTCTACACATTTAGTAATGCCAACACAGAAAACTTTTTTTCGTAAAATCACACTAGGCAGTTTTCTGGTGATACACATTGCATATCGCTGCACCTTTTGCGATTGACCCAGCCAGCTCAATTGTTGTGGTCAGTGAAGTACTCGGCATGTTTTTATAAACTTTAAATTCGGAAAGTCTACAACAACCTGATCGTGACAGTAGTATTCGAAATCTGGATGACGAAATTTGTCCTTCGAAATCAGCCTTTTTTCTCTACCCTGGTTTTAATACGTCTTGAATGCCGGATATGTTGCAATAATCTTGAAGTGCACCTCTTATAGCATCACATATCAAGAGGGCATAATCAAAAGTGACGAAAAAATAGGACCCACAAGTGGACATTTTAAAATTCTCTCCTACAATTTTGCACATGTGAGATTTGCGTTGCAATACTATTTCATGAACAAGATGAAACAGAATCCACCAATGACCGGCAGCGAAAAATCGAATTCCTCCAAAATTGGCATACATGTAGTACTCAGTGAGTATAGCCCAGGGGTGTCTTATTTAGTGTTCTAGATGACTCATTGAGAAATGCGCGGCACTTTTGTCCGAAAACTTCAATTGTCGAACTTTTGCATTTCGCAATCAATCGAAACGATTGATACTTCTAAAAATGCAGAATATTCAAGTGATCACACATGCCAAGTGCCATAGCGATTGAATGAAAAATCTTGATAAAAAAGTGAAAATTCGATCAAATTTATATTATACGAATTATATATCGTTCTGATAGGAGAGCTGAGAAAGTTTTGAAGTTTTAAATTTCTAGCTATTCTAAAACCATTGGAAGTAGTTTGATGATGCTGCAGTGTGCGAGAGACTGGAGCTCACTCCGTCCAATCGCGACGTCGAGTATGCAAATTTATTATTTTTCCTTCTCCGCCCCCAGATGCAGCTCATAGACGCACTACAGTCAACAAGAGGAAAGAGAGTGATGACATGCGGCTTCAATTTGTAATTATGTTTCCAGATTTCCCGTGCACATGCGACATTTTCGAGTAATCGAAAATTAAAATTCGAAATCCTTTGCACCCTTACGATTCGCGTTACTCCATTGCTTCGTAAACAGATCAAGTTAGATTGCATCAATCGTTCCACACTTATCATGAAAATGGATTCGCAATTGGTCATTAAGATGCAGGAGATGCTGCAGCTGCACATCACCTACAGCAGTCGCACTCACTTAATATCCCATCGTGGTTTCCATCAACTGGCGAGACTCTTATACTTATACTTATACTTTATTCACCAGCAGGATGGGGGAGGATAGGCCTTGAAGGCGACGAAGATGGAAGATCAGGTGGTATTTTGGGCTAGGGCGAGCATGTGGGTGGGGATTTTGTGGCAGTCCGTGTTACAATCGTACGTTGGAAGAGTGGAGGACACAAGTGGGAGAGTTTTTGATGTGACGGCGGAAAGAGAGACGGGGCATGGTAACTATTTGGTTGGACTCGTGTCTCAAACCAACTTTATAAACACTTGGACCACGATGAACTCAGTCAGACTCATCGTGACAGTGGAAACATGTAAATAAACATACTCTCGTGCAATAACCGAGAGAATGCATGAACAAAAGGGAATGATCTCACCTGAACTTCATGCCAGTGCCTGGACTCTAGAACTGTTATTTCTCTATTATGTGTGCTCTCTCGCCGGTCAGATCGATGGGATCGCATGGGATTGTTTGCAATGTTGAGAAAGTGACCCAAATCCTTACTCACTTCAGTATTCCTGCACATAATTTAAGAGATAATGACAACATCCATCGACTCGATTCACTCCGAATTGATGACCTGCAAGAGAACGATAACTAACGTAAACTAATTTATGCAAGTTTAGCCTGCATGCGACCATCAGAATGGATAGATAAATTCTCTCATTTATTTGATGTTTTTTTCACAGGGACCCGAACAAAATCGAATCGTTAGTGATCACGCATGATTCGGGTCTCACTGAAGCACGGAATGCCAGGCTGGATTTGCATTTGTTAACGCGAACTTTTATTACTATTTTACACTTAGAACACTGGTCATATATTCCGAATCTGACCTTACAGCTCAGACAACATCACCTGTCCAGATCGAACAGTTAGAACTGTGAGTCTATAGTTGTTCTTTACGACAATAAATGTTGGTTTATCAAAGAAAGGAATATTTATTTTGAGAATAGTATATTAATTATTTATTATCACAAAAACACATCAATGAAAGCGAAATTCCATCACCCACTGCACAAGAAGGCAGGGAAGTACTTTTGCCATCCCTCCGTAATCGGGAATCATCAGGCCATAATTTTTGCTGCACATACATATATCTCAAACATAACTCTAAAAATATGAATGAGCAAAAATAATATTCAAAAAAAATTATCACAAAAAAATGTTAACGTCTGCGAATTCTAAAAAAAAAACAATAACTTCGTCCTTGATGATCCTTCCGTACAGAATATTTCAATATGTCTTACTCTTTCAACGAAATTCATGTTCCTGTTCTACAAAATCAGAGTATCACGACAACAAATGCAATCAGATATAACACATTGGTTGCCCTCCCTTCATAATCACAGACTAATGGTTAAGAAGATGTTTTGCTTCGCATCAGGCAACGATCTATTGCTCTGTGGTGAGGCATCTCGGTAATATTACAACCGTGCAACCACGAAATACCATGTCCAAAAATTCAAAAAAAATGTTCATTTGAATATTTTTACCAAAGTTGAATTATTCACAACCATAATAAATATCAAATTTGTATTCACTAATCTCCTCTTCACTCACCAGCGGATCATTTTGGGATCGCATACGTGGATGCATCAGTACGCCAGAGAGACTAATGAAGAAATATACAGGGTGCGCCATAATTACCCGGATAGATGTTCATGTGTTTCCCACCTTTGGAATGGGACTTGAATGATATGGTTCTTGGTAGTGTTTATCAAATATCTGGGTAATAGTAAAATACTAGCGATTTTTCACTAGGCCTCATTTCGCTCTCACACAAGCTTTCCTCTCATACCCGACTGTTCCCGGAGGTAATTTTCATGTATTCCGTACCATACTTTGAGAATGGCACCCTTGAAGGAGACGACTGTCGAGCACTTGGTAGGGGACATCTTGGACTACAACACTCCTAAACATTGAAGTCGAGGGGTTGAGATCGGTGTAGTTCGGGGGCCAATCAGTCGGAATGATTAATCGGGTGTATGGTGTCCGGACACTACTTTTTCTTTTGAATGATAGTAGAATCTTGGTGAAATGTCTAGTAGCCCATATCGAAGTGGGAATGGGCCAAGGGTAGAAGCTTGTCTCTGATGATGTGCTTCATGTGATACTTCTTATTGATCTTGACGCCCGGAGTGACCAAAACGAAAGGGAACTTGCCTGTTGGGCAAATTACAACCCAAACCATGATGTAAAGGGGATGGCTGGAGAACTAGTGATTCCACAATTATTTTTGGATTCTTCAGGATCAGAGGCAGTGATTATACCGTTATTTGATATTCAGCTTGCCTTCGACGTTAAAGATATTTGCATTACTAAATAACGTACAAAAGTGCGCGGACCTAGCACAATGCAACAACAGTTTACGGTATCGTTCTCTACGGAGCTTGATCTGACGCACCTCTAGTCCGTGTAACTTAATGAGCGTGTTAGAGAGAAGAGTTAACTAGGACATGAGAAAACCACGAACGAATGCGTTCGAACTATCGAGATTCTTATTCACCAGAATGTGATTCCGAAGCACCTCTCTTTCCGATGCGCTCTAGGTCCCTGGTGGTGGAAGCACAGACCGACTGCCCTATTCCCGGACGACCCTGGTCAGTATACAGCCATTGGTCCATAATATCGGTAACGGGAGCAGCTGACATGTGAAAGCCGAGTCGACGAGCTATGTTACACAGTCCGTGTACAGGTAGGGAATGCGGGTTTGAAGCGACGAGTCATCTCCATTACTAGAATACTCGACTAATTGAGATGAATCCTTGAATAGTGAGAGAGCAATAGCCACGCATTATGGTGATGTAATAGGGATCGCACATATCGATTAGGCCGCGGAGCAACAGAATGTTGAAATCAGTCCGGGTAATTATGGCGCACCCTGAAGTTAGTTGATCAGTTTCTCACTTTCCGAAGCATTTCCGTGAATCGATGATCTTTCACCTGAAGGGGAAATGCCCTCGCTGACGTCGAAAGGATCGACAACGATCCCGATCGAAGGGGACATCTATGAGAGCTAGCGAAGAGAAGATATTTCGTAAATCTCTCCTTCTCCCTCTCTCTTGACCACACAGAGAATGATCTCTTGGAATGCTTTGGTTTATGAATCCCATGGTTGATGTGTACAATCAACATTAATTAACATTTAGAGAATTGCTGCGCAATATATTGAGGAAGGGGACTGCCTTCGCCATCCCTCTGCACTCCAAACTAACCTGGTCCTAAATTTAGCCCCGCTTAGTTTCTCTAAACATGCGAGACTCATGCCACATCCCAATTTAATAAGAACATGTACCCCGATGAACTCAGTAACAGCAACTATTGCAGTCAAAAATGGAAATAACAATCTATAGCTATATGAAGTCATTTTTAGGAACTCTTACCAATCTGGAATGGTCCCCTCCCATTGGAGGCATTCCATAGTAACCCCCGTCAAGAAATCACCCCCCTTTTCCAATCCCCTAAATTACAGGCCTATCTCAATTACATCCTTCTTCTGCAGAGTTTTTGAGCGAATTTTGTGCAAATCCATTATTACCCATTGTGAGCAATTACAAATTTTCCCCGATGAGCAGTACGGATTCCGAAAGGAAAGATCTCGTGAACTCCAAATGCTCGAACTCCTCGAACACTGGTCATCCTCTATTAGTGATGGGAAGCCAGTTGACGTAATCTACTTCGATTTCGCAAAAGCTTTTGACAGAGTATCCCACCCCAAGCTAAAACTCAAGCTTAGTGCTATAGGCCTCTCCGAAAATACAATCAAATGGATAACAGGATATCTCACACATAGATCATTCCAAGTGAGAGTAAAAGATGTGCTTTCTACCTCAATGCCTGTGACTAGCGGCGTCCCACAGGGCTCAGTCTTAGGACCTTTACTCTTCCTAATTTACACCTCGGAAATCCCTACTCTAGTGCAAAATCATGGCGTTGTCGCAAGAATGTATGCCGATGATATACAAATATATCGATCCTTTAGGAAGGGAAACTCACCTGCTCCTCTCCAATCAGCAATTGATACAATCGCAAAATGGTCAGAAGAGTGGCAACTCCCTCTCGCTGCGCATAAATGTAACTCATTGCACCTGGGCAGAGCAAATATAAAGAGAACATATTCTATAGGAACCACAACTTTAGAACAAAAAGAAAAAGTGAAAGACCTAGGTTTTGTTATCCAGAAAAACCTCTCATTTTCCGACCATTGCGCTACCGTTTCCATTAAAGCCAAAACTGCCTGCCACACTATACTCAGAGCCTTACGAACCACAAAGTACTCCTAAAAACGTACTCAATGTACATTAGACCGATTTTAGAAAGCGCTTCATCCGTATTCAGCCCTTACCAAAACAAAGATAAAAAGGAATTGGAAAAGGTACGGAACTACTTCACACGACGTTTATTTATGCGCTGTTTAAATCATACATGGGAAAACATGCCCTCCGCTCTCGATCGCAACAAGAAACTAGGCATTGATTCCCTAGAGAAGCGTAGAATAGCGATTGATATGAGAGTAGCCACAAATCTCATCCGAGGCAAATATAGTATTTCCAACCGAAAGCCACATTATTTCAAAATTTACTACACTCGAAACGGCATGAACTTCAATAATCCTGGATCGAACCACAACTACAGACACAATAGTTTCTTCCCCCCACCATTGTTATTCATCCGTCATTTAATCGTCATTAATTTCATGTTCTATTACAGTTTTTTCACACGTTATTTCGAACGAAATAGCATAAATATATATATATATATATATATAAAGCGAAGTGTCTGTCCGTCTGTCCGTATGTCCGGATTGCGAAACGATTACGAAATGTGGAGGGAGAGAGAACGCGCGTCAACAAGTTTCGAAACGAGTTATTGCGAAACATACCCCGCTGGGACGGGGCCCCCGCCGAAGGCGGGGGGCAGCCGGACTAGTAATTTTTAAATAAAAGCTCGCTTTCGTTAACCATCTACTCATTCACAGCGTGCTGCAGATATCAAGTATATTACACCCAGCCATGAAGTGAGAGTAACGACAGCCGTCTGCAATTTGTTAATATTATTATAACTATAAATATCCTTGATTGGCCACACTGATGAGATTTGTATAAATGCAAATTGAAATTCCAAATGGTGCCCACCCTCGAGATACGCGATACACCACAGCTTCGTAAAACAATCTGTGCAGACGGCATCAATGTTTGATATGCTTTACGTTTTATTTAACTCAGTATTTGTCACGGAGTTGCTACAGCTGCACATCTCCTGCAGTAGTCGCACTCATTAATTATTCAATTGAGACATTGTCAAGAGAATGAAAGGAAACCAGTAAATTTCAAATTATTTAGCAAATCACAATCGTGTGTTGGTGTTTCCGAGCGTCTTCAAAAGCTCAAAAAAGCTGTCCCATCGGTAGTTCCAACGGTGCGAGTGATATTGTAACATAAATCAAAATAAAGTAAATAAGGGTACCTGTGTCCCATGCACGATAGTGAACTGCGACGATTGCATTACGCGTCTGAGAACAGGGCTGAGACTAGAGCGAATTCAGAAGTTATATGACAAAATGGTTGGATAAAACGTTTCAATGTACTTTTTTTCTATCATCCGCTACCTGTCTGAAACTCCAAACCTGCATTTGTAGGACTATTTTTCGCTGAAAAAAATGTCCACGTTGAAATTTAGAGGTTTATGGGCATAGAATTGATCCACTCGACCCCATCTCTTTCGATTACGCAATACTCTCTTTCTGGTCTCACGACATGCTGTCTGCATGAACCAAAAATGCATATATGTATATATATACTATGCATATATACTGCATATATGTATGTATATATACTACGCGGTTTATGTAGTGTATAACGCTAAAATTTAACTTTTATGTTTTAAACAACATCGCAGATCTGCAATCATACAAATGTTTACAATTGACACCTATGCGCGTTCTGAAACGCAAAGAAATAAATAAGCATTTTTAGAGCAATTTTTTGTAAAATGAAAGAGAAAATAATGTATTTGTTTTGATTCACGTCCTGACTACTTATTGACAAATACATTACACGATATATTTTAGCCGACGTTGAAACCCAATAATCACGGGAGTTTCGTTTCTGTTAGACTTCCTAGCAATTAGCGAAGCGTAATTTTTACAGATTACCATAATCAATTATAATGTTATTAATTATTCATAATGATTGCGCCGCTATATTTTAAAAATAATAAAATGTCGATAGATTAACACATTTTGCTCATCCTTCTACCCAAATCTAGATCGGCAATCGAGCGAGAATCAATCTTTGACACTCTCCGGAAGATAACGATACTGGGGTAAGATATATTGAATTAATAAATATTAGCCTGGTAATCAACATGAAATATCGTGTGCGTAAATAGAGGGAAGGGGATAGTGAGATTATTTAGGATTATCCATCGAAAACGGATTTTTATAGAGCAAAATATTATACTTTTAATTTATTTTAAAGATGTAACTTAAAATTGAAGGGCAGTTATCGAAGTACATCATGAATTTATTGATAACCTGGTACAGATAATTAAATAATAAAAATGTCTACTAAACTGTTTACTTGAAGATCATGGTCAGACTACGCTCCTGTGAATTCATGTTTCAGAAGCAGCATGTATGGCGCCTGCGCCGAATGACAACAGTGGTGTTGACCCTTCCGATTCAACACAATATTTTTATCGAGCCACGCCTTTTATACGATCGTATTCACACTTTTTCATAATTGTCACATGCTTCCAATCTTCATGATCTACCCGAATCGAGTTAGCCGCACATTTTGATAAATTATCTGTTTAAACAATTCGATACTCCAGTACTTCTATCCATGATACCGGCGTTTCTCTCGAGCACTAACCAGGAATTGGAATGGTGCAGCAGCATTATATCGACGAATGTCTCATCGCTTTATGAAATATCGAAATGATTTTTTTATTAAAACCCATGTGACTCGGAGAACATCAGGCCCTTCACTACTCCCTCTCGTCTTCTAATATCTATGCATCCAGCAATAACCTGTTGACGCATTGATGGGGGGACCGATCCATCAACCTCAACAGATAATACATTGAGATGGGAAGTTTGTCCATAACATAAATTATTTCTCTGGTGGTCACTTCAAGCTATTTTGGCGCTTCCGCGAGATTCGGGCTTCAGCAGCCCTCCATAACCGAAAAAGGTAAAGCAAGAAAAGTGACTGCGTGTGTCGTTTTCGTACAATATTGCTTACAATTACGTGCTTCTCGGCATTTTTTAGGATGAGAACTATTGCGCCATGCAGTCTTTTATATCACGGATCTCCTATAAAAATGCAGGAAATGAGACCCCTATACGACAACTTTTTTGGATCACGTATTTCGCTGTAAGCGTGAGGAATGACCAAAGTGAGGGCGGGGAGAACGCCTATCCACTTCATACCTCAAAATTTGCATTTGCATGATGAACGGAGTAGCATTTTGACTCTTCAACGAATCCCAGATTCTTTTGATTCCGATCATTCGGAGCGGTCGAATACCAGAATCAATGATTCCCAGAATCGTCGAATCTGGGAATCCCGGATTCCCAAGGTCATAACCCTGTTAATTTTCATCGAATCTTTTCCAAATTTTTACTATGCATTAACATCGTTAGACGATTCCGTTAGACGATAGACGATTCCGAATAAGAGAAAACGATCACTGACAGAGGATCATGCTATCAATTTTCATTGCGCAAATATATTTGCAAAAAAAATAAAAATAAAATGAAAGCTTGCTAGCAAATGTGTTTACCGAGCAAGTGATGCCTCGCTTCGCACACCTAATTAATTCATTCCACCTTCATTTTAAAGAAGGAGTAACACGAAAAATTAGTTCAATTAGCCTTATGTAATAGAAGCCAGCAGCCCGATAATGAATCACGTTATCCGAAGTTTCACAGACAGCTCTGAGGTTATTTACATACGCGCAAAGTTCATTGACAGCGCAGGGTAGCTACTAGTTCGTTTATGTTTCACTTGCTCTTCATATTTTTCGCCTCGTTCTTGGGTAATTTGGCTACAGTTTCCCATTGCGAGAGCAATATCTTCGTGGTGGGACTCCCTAGCATCCATTCGTATTACCCCTTCTTTAACACTGAATATCTGGTTGCTCGTAGGAAAATGTTAAACAAATATTCTGTGAATATCGGAAAATATAAACCGTAGAAGACACGTCGTGTTCGTTTTGGAACCCTGATATCAAATTGAAACAATTTTTTAAAAAACACATAAACAATAGTATATTTGTACCAAAAAACGACGCTGCCATTCACTGTCTCGCTCTACATTTCTCGGTGATGAAGAACGGCCGAAACCGAAATCTCAGGGCATGCGCAGAAGCGCCGCAGAAAAAATCCAGCAAAATCCGAATGACAGTCCCGTTGATTTGTTGCCACATAGAGTCGTTGTGACAATGCGAGAGTTCTAGGATACCAATGAGGCAGTATTTTCGACGGTGAAATCAAAATTTAAAATAATATTATTTTGATATTATCACAAAAAAATGTCAATGGTCGATTATCAACCTTGTACTATCTCTTCTAAATAATTCCCCATACTCTCTCGTACCTGCGTTTGTCCCTCGCGTCATCTCTGCATCTCCAGTATCCTTCCATTTCCCTTCTTTCACTTCGTCGTTACTCTTCCATCTTACTCATGTAACGACAAATGAACGAACACATATGACAGCACTAGAATTGCATGGTCGAATAATGATTCACTCGGGGCTCAAGAACTAAGGACTACCAGAGCCCGAAAATTACATATAATTATCCCGATAATTATATTGCACTATCCAAATCAAAAACTACATAACCAAATTGTGCTGCTACGGGAAATAAGCTAGCGAAAAGTCTAATCATATTGAGTACATTAGGCTTTGGGATAACTAGCATAATGGATATGCAGTAAACGAGAAGTTCACGTAAAACTATCATTCGTGAATGATTACTTACGTGTTCTTAAGGTGTCTCGAGTGCAACAATACAACCAAAGAAGAGCAAATATTAAGAGTGAAGTCATATCTCGAGAACCTGGAATCACAAGAAAGTGAATTAGTGGATTCGGCTATGGAGCTTGAAACGAGACTGAAAGAACTCACTTATCAAGGCAATAATTTCGTTTCCTAATTATTCCTATTGTTCATTTTAGAATCTCGGAGCAGTTCGCGATTGATTGATGAAATTAAGAAACTGAGAATTGATTGCGGAGTTTATCCGCGTTATTATTATAATGATCTGGTGGGAGCCAATGCCCGAAGGTTAACGCAGCCCGAAAATGCTACGAAACTCTTGGGACTGATTGAAGATAAGCAGGTCGAATTCAAAGTGTAAGATATGTGCTAATTCAGAACTACAGGTCAGTGACTTCGGCAAATCGCTCTTTGATGCTCTTCATTCCATTTTAAAATTGCTTCACACGGGTTTTCAAACAGGAGAGGACCTCGTTGAAAGAATTCAAATGCTATGGACCGAAATCCATCCTAACGAGACTGTCACGTTGAATTTGCATGCTCAGTGTCATCTACGAGAATCCATGTTCCGAGAAGCCACAGCGTGTAAAAGGGGGGAAAATAGCTCATTTGCGTGGCAGAATTGATCCCTTACATTTTCGGATTACAGAGTGAAAAAGCGGTTATTATTGTTGTTTTTTGTGCTTTTTCATGCGCTGCTTTTGAACTAGATCAAATTTTGCAAAACCGCTACAAAGAATTGTGGAAAACGTGTCTACGCAACTTTGTGAACAAACGCCATCTCGATAGGTTCACTCTCCTATGAGGAGTTCTCATTTAAGTGCCAAAAACAGCCGTTTTCGGCTATTTTTGCCACTTGTTCCTAGTATGAGTAATTTATTGCGTTTCTTGGTGTGTGATTCAAATTTCTCTGTTTTGAGAGTAACGATAACCCCTTCGAGGATGAAGTAGAGGTATCATGGAATGAAAAGGAGAACACGGGAGAAATATCAGCGCTGTCGAATGTGAGTTTATTTCGGAGAAGAAGTACACGCACTCACATTGAATTATATTCAGGAGAGTGAGCTACAATATTCCCCGAAGAGAGTAGATCCAGTGGAAGAAGTAGTGGGTGGATGTATAATAGTGATGATTTTCGGACTACGTAACACCAATTGGGAAAAGTCGTCCAACTTTTGCACTCGCTTACAGTAACCCAAAAATTACACCATAATGCATTCATAATTGATTTTAGCTAACTTACGGAAAATTTTAAATTGCGCCTTTCTACTGAAAGATGTATCTGCTCAAGCAGAAGCTAGATCACCAATAATATTTGTGCGGGTTCTTGAAAAATTTCTGGAGAATTGCATTCATTTCCGAAATAAAAGTGGAATTATCGATTTCTGGCGTTAGATGGAATCTGATCGAAAAACTTCCCGGAGTAGAAAAGTCTTAGAATTTGTCAAGGAATGCAGCGCCCCTACTGCCGCAGTCATAGACGTCGATTTAAAAATTTCGAGGCTACCGTAGTCAATTATTCAAATTCCGCGCCCGCGATCGCGCGGATGCGGATCGAAAATCTGGGGATGCTCGTCGGTTTCCCTCATCGAGGCTGACCTATTGGTGAAGTCAGTAGGAATTCTAATTTTCAGCCTGTGCCAAGTCTATTTCGATTCTGTCAGATAGTGTGATGTATGGCAGTTTCCAACAGCATTCACTTCTAGAATTATCTCAAAATTGGTACCAGTGGCCAATGAGAAGTTGCTGCAACTGCACCCCTGGTGCAAGAGGTTATGACGTTTCTTACTGTGCCGCATTTCTTACTTCGCCACTAATGAGATTTCAGCGAGAGATTCTGTTAAATTTATGGCCGTTCATACTTAATCGAGTATCGCACTTAAAAAAACTTTGGATTTGATGTATTAGGTCGGAACATAAGTCCTGCCCGATTTCGTGAACGAAGTTTGAGCTAGCGTAAAATGCTCATCTCAAATCGCATTGAGCTAACACAGTAGCGTAATTAGGTGGAACACTTGGACATTCCATACCTATGTTCAGATCAAATAAGCGACTCAGGGTATACGAGAAATTGATGATTGTCATCAAACCAAGTTTCGGATTTTTTTTCAAAAACGTTTGGATCGCTATTTTCCAGAAGAGAAAAATATTGGGCCAAGAGAACAATATTTGTCTAGTACTTTCTAAACCTGGGTTGAATGGTAGGGTTGATCCACCCTTTCCCCGAATTACAGGAGGAACAAAGAGTAAGATGGAGTGATGGAGCTGTTCAATTGATTAGTATTCCTGCCCTGGTAATCAAACTGACAGTTCTTAGAATAGGGGCGATATTGTGTACTACTCTTGCGCCATTCATACATTAGAAAAGTATAGCTGATCTGATCTTCATGTTTCTCAAAATTTAGATTTTTCAAAAATATGTTCTACTTGAGAAACATACAAAATTCCGTCATTTGGTGTCCAGGCTAGGATTACTTCTCTACCAAAAGCACCGATCTTACCCAAGCCACAATGTAATAGGGTAGGGGCAGCTTCAGCATGTAATCACAAAATAACGAGCTGATCAACTGTATGTGAAACAGGAACTGATAATATATGTCGATTTTAATGTCGAATTTTTGGCATCAATATTTAAATAAATTTGGCTTGTGATAGGAGGATCATCAATTACCTAACTAAAATATTGAGCTGAGCAGCGCCGGATCTATACATTTTCAGTATGTTTTAATCTCTAAGTCAAACGATTTGAATTCACGGTAGATAAATTAATCTGAGGTCATGCCCAGGAGATCAGTATTCGCCAATGGTACATTTTTTAAAGTTGGCGTTTCGTGTTAGATTTCATTTTAAGTTACTGCTATAATATACGACCATGGTACTTTTCAAAAAATATAATACGATTGGCACTATCTCTCATAGCGATTGACTGAAACTCGAAGAAATTAATAGCCCAGTTACCTATGACGGTGAATTTTGCCTCGCACTGCGACCACAATCCTGATGTTACAGAGCTGTACAATTGTGCGCTATACAGAGTGTTGAAGCACTTATTCTGTGAGAATATCCATTTGAAAATTGGTCGAAAAGGAAGGATGATGAATGTAAGAAAACCAAAATATTGAAATCGGACAAAACTTTTGTTCCAACCTGATATGGCATGCTCAAATTATCGATTTCTTGATCGCAAATTCGGTTTTTCGAGGAAATGACCGTGAAAACGACATCCCTGCTTTTGGAAGATGTTGAATGAATTGTAGAGCTCGCGATGACGAGTAAAATGAGAAAAAAAATCGCTGTACGATCAAAATTGACAAAGTTACAGCCATTATGCGTAGTAGATCAACAACATCGATAATGGGCATATTTGGTCTAACCAAGTGGTCTTGTGAACTTAAAGAAAAGAACCCTCATTTTCGCGTCACTATGAGATAGGGACATGAACTAATGGTTCAAGTAATGGCGCATGTACAATAACTCAAAACAGATGAACGGAGAAATTGTCTGACTCTCTTCAGTTTGCACGCTCTCTCGCCGGTCAGAGAGACGAGAGAGCGTGCAAACTGAAGAGAGTCAGATCATTGCTCGATGAACGCCTTCCGAAAAGAGCACTTACTTACATGAGAGAGCGAAGAGAGCCATAGAGGTCCCCATTCTAACACGGCTATATCCATTCGCCCACGTTTCCGCCCCATCAACCCTTCTGGAAGACAAGACTCTCTTTTTTCCACTTGAAATCTAGTATGTAACCAGAAATCCTCTCCTATTGTGTGCTTACTTGCTCCAGAACCCTCTCCGACTGAAAGAGTAACCGTATGAATCTCCCAAATTTGAATGCACTCTCGTTTTCTCTAACCTGTGATAGAGCGTTCCAAAATGAGTAAGTCAGACCATTGCTCCACGGAACGGATATGGGATGGAATCAGCCAAATAAATCAAGGCTCGCTCTAGAGGATAGGAATGAGAGAAGAAGGAAAGAAGCAATGAGGGGAAATGAGAGGATTTTGGAACCCTCTCTCATCAACCAGACAGGGCAAGAGAAGGTGCAAAATGAAAGAAGACCAGAGAGCACAAATGAGAGCGAACCCAGAAAACATCATGTAAAAAGAGGGGAGAATAGAGGATGAGAGGAAGAAAACGGGGATTGAGACAAAGGAGAGATTCAATTCAATGATTTAATTATTAATTTGCTAGTAGGTACTATACTGGTGCTGTACCTATGTTTGATTATTGGGGTGTCCGGAAAGTTCGTATAATTTTTTGTTTTTATTTTTTATTCAATGCTTTACAATTCTGAGTGACCAATGTATGCCCCTTCTTTCTCACTACCTCCCTCCAGTGATTGGGCAGGGTCTCGATTCCTCTCTTCCAGAATGCGGGTTTCTTTGATTGCGCAATCTGTTTGTCAACAATGTATTGCATCATTCTGACGTTGAGTAGTGAGAGGATTTAATCAGTCTCCTAGTTGCTACATTGATTCTTGTGATGGACTCCCATCTCTACCTCCGAGCAGTTTTACTTCATTACTACCGTCTTGGCCGATCCGTGAAGGAGGCCCACTCTGCCCTGGCCCAGTCGGAAGGAGCTGACGCCCCCTCCATACCCTTCTGCTATAAGTGGTTCTCCCGCTTCAAGAAAGGGGAGTTTGGTCTCGATGATCAACCCCGCTCTGGACGCCCTCCCTCCCTCCATCAGCCTCTCGTTCTCCGCACACTGAAGCGCAAGCCCATGGCCAGTGTGCGTGAGTTGAAGAAGGATACTGGTACTCCCAGATCAACGGAGTCCGATATCCTCCATCGATCTGGGAAGAAGCCGAAACTCCCACAAGTGATTCCCCATGACCTCTCCCCCGAACAGCCGTGTTCAAGTCTGTCAGTAATTACTCCATCGTAGATCCAATCGTCGGTGGGTCAATTCCATCATCGCTACAGATGAGAAGTGGATCACGTACGATAACCCTGTGAGGAGACTGCAATGGGTGGATGCGGATGAGAAGCCCACGCCCGTCCCGAAGAAGGAAGAGCACGGAAAGAAGGAACTCCTCTGCTTCTTCTTCTCAGTGCTCGGTCCCATCTACTGGGAGATCCTCGCCCCTGGCACCAGCATCAATGCCGACCTCTTCTCTGAACAACTGCAAGATGTCGCGATCAGAGTCCCTCTCAGACTCCTGAACCAGGGCAAAATTCTTCTTCTGATGGACAAAGCTCGCCCACATCGAGCGAAGATGACCCAGAAGAAAATGGACGAGCTGAAGATCGAGAGGATTCCCCATCCACCGTATTCCCCGGATCTCTCCCCATGCGACTACCACTGCTTCCGCTCTCTCTCTGACTTCTGCAAAGGAAAGAAGTTCAAGAATCGAGATGAAGTTGTGAGGGCTTTCGTGATCTGGGCGGTCCCGAAGAAACCCGCATTCTGGAAGAGAGGAATCGAGACCCTGCCCAATCGCTGGAGGGAGGTAGTGAGAAAGAAGGGGGCATACATTGGTCACTGAGAATTGTAAAGCATTGAATAAAAAATAAAAACAAAAAATTATACGAACTTTCCGGACACCCCAATAATCAAACATATGTTTATATATCTATCTTCGCCCAACTTCGCCTTTTGCTCACATCCCCGCGTTCAGCTCGATGCTCTCGTGATAGGCGTGTTATCTCTATGTACACACAACCTCTATTTTTTGCGAATGAGATGATGCGAAACCGAGAGTGTCAACTGTCTCTCATAAAATTTAGGTACTTGGCATCACGTTGTGCGTCGTCCCCGTGCAGAGCCTACCTACGATTGTGAGTCAGATACGGTAGTATATCGATCAAACAGTGGATCGGATAGCAGATGGTTCTTTCTTGACCAATATTTACAGTCGCGCCAGAAAGTGAGTAGACGATTTTTATTTTTGATATAACTTTTGTTGTGGCTGATTTCGCAATTTGGATGTTGTGGTACTATATACCAAATCCATCGAGGAATACGAGGAATTCCATCGAGGAAAATTGCGTCATCAATTGCATCATCTCTGATTTCGTAGTGATGACGCAATCGAACAACACTTATTCAAACATCCATTATTCTTACATAGATTTTTTCCTACTCACCAATCTTTCTGAGGTTGGAGATATGCCCGAGTTCCACCTAGAAATAAAATTAGACGTTGCTGCGGGTTCGAACCTTTGCTGCAGACTTGCTGCAAAAACAGGGTCGCAAATTCGTAACTCAGCTTCTAGGCAAGCTAGAGACCTGTTCAAACCGTCAAAATGATCGGCATCGTGAGTAAAGTTCATCCTGAGAATATGAAAACAAAATATCTTAATTTGCCCTCAGGGCATGAAAAAATCACTTTTTTGCATGACCATTTTTTGGACATTCATAACTTTTCGAAAAATGTATTTAAAAAATCTGGTTTTTGCTTAGGAATGTTCATAATGTATTAAAGATAAGATGCCCAACTTTTTAGAGCGATTCGATACCTTTCCTGCCCGCGGCGTTCGTGTTTCTGAGGTATACTAGGGCCGGGAAACACCTTGTTTACGCCTGTACTCTCTCGCTCATAGGGGTAAACAAGGTTTTCCCGACCCTAGTATACCTCCGGAAAACGATCGCCGCGGGCAGTAAAGATATCCAATCGCTCTAAAAAGTTGGGATTCAGATCTTCAATACATTTTGAACATTCCTATAGAAAAACCAGATTTTTACCTACATTTTCCACATAGTTATGAATGTCTAAAAATGGCCATCCAGAAAAAGTGATTTTTGTCATGCCCTGAGGGCAAATTTCGAGATATTGTTATCATATTCTCAGGATCATCTGGAGTCATGATGGCGATCATTTTGACACTTTGAGCGAGTCTCTAGCTATTATAGAAGCCGAGATCTGAATTTCGGACCCCGTTTTTGCAGCACGGCTGCAGCAAATGTGCGACCGCACAGCACTTTAAAAAAATTATTCTGGGTAGGCCTCAATCACGACTCCAACCTCAGAAAGTTTGGCCAGCAGGAATAAATCTATGTAAGAATAATGGATGTTTGAAAAAGTGTTCTTTGATTGCGTCATCACTACGCAATCAGCGATGATGCGATTGATGACGCAATGAACGCATCGTATTCCTCGATGGATTTGGTATATAGTACCACAACATCCAAATTGCGAAATCAGCTACAACAAAAGTTATATCAAAAATAAAAATCGTCTACTCACTTTCTGGCGCGACTGTATATTATTTTTTTTTTTTCACATGATTTTCACATGATCATTATCCCTGTTTCATCCACAGTCATATTTTTGAAGAGCATCTGAAACGGGAATGTCACGGCAAGTGCGGATATACCAAATAGCAAATTTTTGTAAATTTGTAAGGTGGTTTTATGTGTTAGACAATGTCATTTTACTAGTGATTCTGAATATTTTGTCGTCCCCGCGTAATAGGATGTCCTTATGGACGCTCAATCTGGTACTGAAATTCGTCGCTCTTTCATGTTGTTGAAGAATGGATGGTCTATTAATTAAGGTACAGCACCAGTATAGTACCTACTAGCAAATAAATAATTAAATCATTGAATTGAATCTCTCCTTTGTCTCAATCCCCGTTTTCTTCCTCTCATCCTCTATTCTCCCCTCTTTTTACATGGTTTTCTGGGTTCGCTCTCATTTGTGCTCTCTGGTCGCCTTTCATTCAGTATCTTCTCTTGCTCTGTCTGGTTGGTGAGAGAGCGTTCCAAAATGAGAGATACACTCCCCTCATTGCTTCTTCCTCTCTTCTCTCATTCCAATCCTCTAGAGCGAGCCTTGATTTATTTGGCTGATTCAATCACATATCCGTTCAGTCAGAGAGGGGGTTCTGGAACGAATGAGCACACACTAGGAGAAGATTTCTATCGCATCCCTTGCGGTTCACCTCATTTTGTACAATATCACGCATGTTAGAGATAGCGAGAGAGTGTACCAATAGGAGAGAGACAGACGGATACTCGTTCAGTCAGAGAGAGAGAGGGTTCTGGAGCGAATGAGCATACAATATGAAAGGATTTCTGGAGACATACTAGATATCAGCGTCTTGTCTTCCAGAGGAGGTTGATGGGGCGGAAACGTGGACGAATGGCCATGTTCATGTTAGATTGGGAGCTCTATGACTCCCTCCTTCCTCCTTGATGCGATGGAAGAGCATTGGTCTCTCTCTCTCTCCTTTATCTGCTCTCTCGCTCTCTCTCTCTCTATGACATTTGTGAGATGGTTGTTGGTTTGATGAGGCGAGATGGGAGAGTGATATCATTGAACGACGTTCCTCCGCCTTGCGATTTATTGGACAGCGACAATTATTTGAGCTATTCCTCAGCTTGATTTATTGTCTCAAAGCGATGCGAAAATTAAGATTTTTTAATGGACAAACACGTCAACGTAATGTTTCCTCCTCCAATACTTTCTAAAGATTGTCTGATGCCCTAAAGTTCCTATGTGTGGGAGTATTCATACGATTACACTGACATGATATAATGAGTTATTTTGATACTTTGATTTATTCGGACTCATCATGCAAGATAAGGAAAGTGCGCGAGGTATTAAGTGAAGGAGAGAATTACAATCCTAGACTAGTGTAGAATAATGTGCGTGCAAATTAGTTGAGACATTCCTCAGGTTGATTGCCTTGTAATGCGAAAATTAGGATTTTTTATGACCAATAATGGAGAGATACTATCAGTCTTTTCGTTTTCCTTGGCTTCTAAGTCTTGACTGTGACCCAGAACTGCCTGCTCAGTGAAGTCTTAATCGTTTTTGGCACTCAGTGATCATGACCTCTGTAGGAGTTCTCATTTCAATGAGCAGCATATAGTTTTTCTTATGTTAATAGTACATTCATGTGCTTCCTAGCGCACGTTAGATCAAAGCTATCGAATCTTTCTGATGGGAACAGCACACAGTCAAAGGCTGTCAACTGGAGTCGTGGGGTTGACATTTTGTGGAGTCATATAACAAACTTTCTGAGAGAATCAACATATTTCTTCAGCGACTTGGCACTGGCCGATAATTATAATTCCTACTGACGTCGCCAATTGGTCGGTCTCCACGAGGGAAATCGACGAGCATCGCCAGATTTTCGATCCGCATCCGCGCGGTCGCGGGCGCGGATATCGAAAAATTAACTACGGTAGCTTCGAAATTTTTATATCGACTCCAATCACTGCGGCGGTAGGGGCGCTGCATTCCTTGACAAATTCTAAGACTTTTTTACTCCGGAGAGTTTTTCGATCAGATTCCATCTAAGGCCGGAAATCGATAATTCCACTTTTCTTTCGTACATGAAAGCAGTTCCCCAGAAATTTTTCAAGAACTACCCTAAATATTATTCGTGATCTAGCTTCTACTTGAATCGATACCTACTCCCGTAGAACAGCGCGATTCAACTAGACGCGTAAGTTGGTCAAAATGAATTATGGTGTAATTTTTGGGTTACTGTAGGTGAGTGCACAAGTTGGACGACTTTTCCCAATTGGTGTAGGATAGCTTCAAATTGATTTTCAGACCATTTAACACCTGTTGGGAAATGTCGCCCTAACTTCGCACTCGCATACCGTAACCCAAAAATTACACCATAATTCATTCAAAATTGATTTTGACCAACTTACGCGTCTTGTTGAATCGCGCTGTTCTACGGGAGAATGTATCGAGTCAAGCAGAAGCTAGATCACCAATAATATTTAGGGGAGTTCTTGAAAAATTTCTGGGGAACTGTTTTCATGTACGAACTAAAAGTGGAATTATCGATTTCAGGCGTTAGATGGAATCTGATCGAAAAACTCTCCGGAGTTAAAAAGTCTTAGAATTTGTCGAGGGATGCAGCGCCCCTACCGCCGCAGTCATAGGAGTCGCTTTTAAAATTTCGAAGCTACCGTAGTTAATTTTTGAAATTCCGCGCCCCGCCCGCGCGGATGCGGATCGACATTCTGCCGATGCTCGTCGGTTTCCCTCGTGGAGGCCGACCTACTGGTGAAGTTAGCAGGAATTGGAATTTTCGGTCAGTGCCAAGTCTATTCCGATTATCTCAGATAGTGCGTTCTATGCAATATCCATACTGTAACTATGGGTGGCTGAACATTCCCCGGAGCACCCCTTTAAAGATTTCCAGTGGCACAACAGTTCCTATGTGTGGGAGAATCCATCTCGATAACAGTGTAATGATTTCATACTCTTCTTATAATGTTTTGATCCACTCGCAGTGCAGAATGTAGGAAGTGCACGGGAGATTAAGTGGAGGAAGATATTGCAATCCCGGAATAGTGTGTGAAATTCGTGAGAAATCGTGGGAAAAGCATCCGGAAGAGGCTGGAAAACGCATGTGATCGATGATCGTTGCAGCAATTATAGATGAGCTTACTTATATCACGTGATACATAAATTCATGGGTATAAGTAGTATAGTGGATATAGGAGCCCGTTTGCGTAAGAATCGGACAAATATGAGGATATTTGGCAACGGCCAAAAAAAGTCAAATCTTTGAAACTCTGATTTCTGATTTGGCTAATTTCTGAGCAAAATGAATATGCCTATCATCATCAGCGTGTCAGAGAACCACAAAACACAGAGTTTCAAGGATTTGACTTTTTTGGTCGATGCCAACAATTGTCCGATTCTTACGCAAACGGGCTCATAGAACTCGCAAGGGATAGTGCACTTTAAAATATTATGCGATTTTGTTCTCGGACCCGGCGCATCAGTGCCACACCGAGGACCCAAATTCAATTGTAAGTTCAATTATTAATAAAAGCGTGGCAACGGTTGTTGAAAAAATATATTATCATTACTTTATTATTTTCATGGTCAATGACATTTTCTAATTTCATTTTTTTAAAATTTCTTGCCCCCCCCCTTTCGGTTAGTGCATCGAAGACAATTGTGAGGATCAGTTCGATCTTTCTGCAAGATTCCGCAAGTGCTTCTGAATTTAAGATAACTCAGTCCATTTTAAATTTATTGAATTTGCAAACGCGCCCTATGACTTGTTGCGGCAAAGTCATTATCAGTTGGAGGGCGCCAGAATTTCAATGTCCTTGTCGTTTCCCGACTATAATAAATCAAAATCTAGCGCATGGCAGATTGTAGTTTGCCGTGAAAAGTGAAAAAAATTGTCGTCTGTTTGTGCGATTCTCCGAAAATTGCATGGTTGAATTTCTTGCGAAAATGGTTGTCACATGCGTGATCAGTGTGCTTTGCGTTTCAGTTGGAGTATAGCAGACTGGTGAAATTGTATTAGCTGCTAATTGTCCTCTTTACGTTACTCCAATTAACAATAGAGCTAGCATTTTGTTGCAATCAATTTTATTTGTGGTTTCACTGATTTCATTACAGTCAGAAAACACTAGGAATTGCAATCAACGAGAATGTAATGCGACTCATAGAATGAACTACAACAATCAATGTCAGGAACCCTTCGCTTTGCAAGATTTATTCCTTTTGGAAATTTTTGTTTTCATGATTGCGGGGAAATTAGATTCCTAGGTTTATCTAAAATTATTGAAAGTGCGTGATCATTGTTTAAGCGTAAGGAAGAAAGTAATCACCATGGTCATATCTCGCGTCCTTGCTATGATTCATTTGCCTACAAAGTACAATGTGAAGCAAGTGCGCGAGTTCTAGGGAAAAGAGAATTTCAATCCAGGAATAGAAGGAAATTCGTGACAAATCTATAGGAAGGAAGCCCTGGGAGCGGAAAGACACACAGCCGGTCTGTGATCAGTAGAGCGAAAATATATGGCTGTCCTCAGTTCCCCACGTGGAATATAAAAGGATAGGATCAGGCGAGATAACTTAGGCGAGAAAATACGATTTGAGATAATCAACGAATCCACCGTTTTCTGACCCGGCACTTCTCAGTAACAGTGGGTCTTTAGATTGAGGTGAAAGCGAGTGTAGTTGATTCTTGGTGGTTTGCGTTTGCCAAATAAGTAAATTCATTCGCTTGAAAATTCAATGCCCTTCACTTTAATTTTTTTGCGAGACCTGATAAGACGAACGAAATTACAGTTATGATTTAACTCAACTTACAGAAAAATAAATTCGCAGTCATTTGTTTGCCTGGTTAAATAAATAAGTAAATTCCGTTTCAAATTGCCTACCCATCTAATTGATATTTCAGCGAGTCCTGATAAGACGAACGAAATGGTGGTTTTTTTTGACTGCATCCCCGGGTCAAAAAGAAAACAAAATCAGAGTCGGTTTCGTGCTGTCTCGCCGATTTCTGAGAAACTGTAGGATCTCATTGACGGCCCAGTGATTAAATGTTGCAGCGAGTCCTGATAAGACTAATGCAATACTAAGTTTTGATTGACGGCAGATCCCTTTCGATAAAATTAATTCAAAGTCAGCTTCCAAAGCGCTCATCTCACATCGTGAATTGCTGTCTCACTGATTTCATAAGAACCTGAAAAACAGAAGAATCTCTGCCCCGTTTCGAAACTCATTCACAGAATAACAACGAAAACTCTCATGAAAACATTTCGGCCATGTCAAATTGTAACCCTGCCGTGTGAGACTTTGTGTTTGTGCCATTCCCCGAAAATGACTAGTTTCGATTCCCGGAATGGAATCTCGTGACAAGTGTACCTCGGGTGCAGTAAATGGGCTACCGTATCCTGTGGATACAGTACTTAACTACAGTAATCTCCTCTCATTTCAGGCACATGGACTCGGGCAAGTCACTCATCTGGCGCGCGCGGATCTCCCACGAGTCCGTCACGGCTCGTGGTGGCCGCACCTACATGAGACACGTACGTACCATTCTGTCAGTTCGCAATCATGTCAAGATTTGATTGAACGACAATTGTTTTCGCAGGTCTGCGACGACGGTTACTTGCAGTGATTTACGGTCCATTTTTCTGTTTCGCGGATTTTTCTTCTGAGTTTGGGAGAAGATAGGAGCTTAGCAATCATTATAGTCTTCGATCTTTCAACACAAAATGACTGCGTTTTGCGTAGGATCCTAACAGTAACGTCATCAACATAAAAAAACCCTGTATCGTATGTGACGCGATTTTTTTCACCTGTGTAGGCTAGACAATGACAGCGTGTCCATGGTCGACTGTGATTATGGCTGAAAATAGCTGTTTGTGATGCTATTTTCAGCCATAATCTGTGTACGTTCCAGTCTAGGGATGGCTTTGAAATATCTGACTGCCTCACCCAGCGGTGGTCTGGTTCTCCTGATATTCGTTCATCTTTGCAGACCTAGCAGGTACAGTATGTGGGCTACCGTATCCTGCCAGTACAGTACCCAGTGCGGTCTTCTGCTCGGGACCTCGGCCGCTTCAAGTTCCCGGTGGCTGAAGGGCGTCAGAATATTAATCTTCTTGATCAACTTAATACCGTAACCATCCCTTCTTTCCAGTTTGCGATCCGCGGCCTTATTTCGGAAAAAAACAGTTTTTTGAAGATTTCCTGACCTGGAATATCGTGGCTTCACGATTAGATGATCTCCTTGTGATCGCGTTGGAGGTCAATTGTTCTTCCGCTGTATGCTCAAAGAAACTAATTATGTACCTTTTGATGAAGAACGTCTTCACGATTGTTCTGTGATCTCGGAGAACATACATAAGGATGCAAATGGAGCATCGTCGCACACAGCGTTTCAAAGAAAGGAAAAGGGTTCATTTGCATGGCAGGGTTATTTTTGGATCGACACCCCCCTCTCACTTTTGCTCTTTTTCATCCACAGAGGCGGTAGATGGAAAATCGACCCAAATTAGGAGCCTTGAGATGGCACAATAATATGTTTATGGTGAAACAGATCTCAATTCTTCAATTTCGCCAAAATTGCTATCCAACATGATCGAAGCATCGCCATTCTCAGATGAAACGTAATCCATTTTGATGAACGCTTAGTGAAAATAGACTGTTTTGCCCACTCTAGAGACTACTTCTCTTAAGGGAGTGAAGCTACGGATTTATTCATTTATTTATCGTACACCACATAGGTGCTTCATCAGATACAGAAATGTGCGAGAATGAGAGGGGATAGCGAGATAAGAGAAGAGAAGAAAAGAAACGTATGGGGGAGAGGGGTGGGGGGGGGGGGGGGCAGGAGACGATCACTTCCGATTCGAGTCGCGCGAGAGAGATATTCGAGGGGAGGGGGCCTCGAGAGCGGGAGAGTGGCCGCTATCCAATATATATCTTATTGGAGTCTTGGTTGACTTGAGATCGGAAAGTGTCGAACTGACGGAAGAGAAGGTGGAAGGGGTGGAGGGAGGGGAAAGAGAGCTAAAGATTTCTAATTTCAATAGCAAGGGTATGTAGTAGATTAGGGGAATTTAACAAGTCGAGCTTAACAGTGTCGACAGATAAAAGGGGGTCACATATCAGATGTAATTTATTGAGAAAGCGAGATGTTCTGTGGGCGTAAGAGGATCTTAAATTTTCCTTTCGGAAGGAGGGAATATGAAGAACAAATGCACTATGGCGTCTACTAATTGATCTATAAGTGTAGAAATTACTTATTGGTAATTCGACAAGATTTGCGAAAATTTTGAGAGCTGAAATAATATCTATGACAATGCGGCGAGAATAAAGAGAATGTAGCGAGTAAAGGGCTAGTCTATCAGAATAGAAAGGAATATATGTACATGAATCTACTCGAGAACAGCGATAGAAGAAAAGTCTACTGAACAGATGCTGTACTTTCTCTAGTTTGCGGATTCTACCGGATGATGAGGGAGACTAAACCGGGAAGCACATTCTAATACTGGGAGAATAAACGACTTGAAAGCAGTTATGTAAGGGGCAGTAATAGTACAAGCTATGCTACGAAAGAGGAGATAGACCAATGATGAGGCCTTATGACAAACAATTTGAATATGAGAGTCAAAATTCAATAGAGGATCGATATGGACACCTAGATCGCGGATAGATTGAGAGGCTATAAGGTTGCAGGAAGATAGTGAGTAAGTGGTGCGGGGATTGTTTTTGCCTAGATGGAGTATGTTGCATTTCTTTTCTGCAACTTCTAACTGTCATGTTATGCAGTAGTCTATGAAGCTAGTAATACCAGATTGGAGTTGGGAGAGGGAATCAGAAGGGGAGAGGGGGTCGAAAGTAGTGAAGAGTTTGATATCATCAGCAAAGAGCCGACAAGTGATTTTGGAATAAGGAGAGAAAACCAGTGGGAGATCGAAAGTATAGAGCAAAAAGAGGAGAATCCCGAGAACAGTGCCCTGTGGCACCCCTGAGATGACTCGTCTCTCAGAAGAGAGTGAGCTCCCAATACGCACTCTGAAGACTCTACTCTATCGCCTGTAATCCAATTTAGCAAACATCCACGAATACCTATCAGTCGCAATTTGCAAAGTAACTTGGGATGGGAGACCTTATCAAAAGCCTTAGCAAGATCAATGTATGCTACATCAATACAATAGTCACGATCAATGGAGTCACGCCAATTCTGAGTACAGTCCAATAACTGGGTAACGGTAGAACGCTTACTGAGGAAACCATGCTGTTCAGGAGGGATAATTTTATGGATGTTACACCAGCGAATAATTTTTGGCTTCCGTTCCTTAATTTTGGAAGGAATGGGAGTTAGACAAATTGAACTGTAGTGTCTCAACGATCTGCAGAAGAGGTTCGACTAAGGTTTGGTGTAGCTATTTCAATGCGCTAGGCCATTCGATAAGCTTTTATTCTCCTACCTGATGCCAGAATTATCGTCACGATCACAAATTAACCAAATTTATAGAACCTCTGCAAGTGTGTTCAATTATGTTAGGAATTCTTGTTAATTTGCTTTCGTATTTTCTGGCCAGGCATTTCCTGGCTCCACGGTTAAATTATCTCCGTGTAGTCGCTCCTCTCAACAATGCTTCTTGACTCGCTCATGCACAAAATCATAATTATACTGATTCTCTGCTGCGCAGATGCTGACTGAGAGTCGTCTCAACCATATTGTTAATTCCTTCTACCATAGTTCATATGCACTCCCTTTAGTTTATGATATGGGTAGAGTTCTCGAAGAAATAATTTACAGGATGTTGGCTCTCTCCCTCACCCTCCCCGCCTGAACTATGTATAACCATAACGTAACGGAGCTAGTCATGTGAATTATTTTATTTTATTTATTGTCCACAGTCGTCCCTCTGATATTTCATGGATACGACGGATACACGCCATTCATTTCGCGATTCAAATTTCAGTAGTAATGCACTTATTCCGCGGTTGGGAGTACAAGGGGGGGAGGGATAAACGCTTAATTACGCTTTGGGTTTTTTTATAGTAACTCGCGAGTATTTTTATATAGTTTTTGTACCGAAAACCCCCGTGCTATTGATGTTAAAAGACGCTAGGACAGTTAATGATTCACTTTGATCACAATTCACCTGGTCAGCGGTTTTGGATTTGGAAATTAATTTTCGTGCAAAATAAGAATAAATCGGAAGAATATAATAAAATAAATCGTGTGTTAATTTTTATAAAGCACTGCAACACATATATCGAGTTTGATGAACAACAAAAGATGATTTGATCGGGAAGTATCGTACAACACATGTGGCTAGCGGACGAAGTGCAACGTTAGTTTTTAACTTGTTCATCCGTTAGCCTGGAATTTCTAGAATATACGAAGATACAGAAAGAAATAACGAGTTCGGGAGTGGCTTGCAATCTTTTGGATGCCGTTGTTCTTTGGTTTGTTTACACTTTTTTTTCCAAATAATTTTAGCTCCGTTTTGGGCAAAATTTTGTGCCTATGAAATGCGATTCTCTGAGCACATAAAAGTTCCTAAGTTTGATTAGATAATTCTGGCATCATGTAAGAGAATAAAAGCTTATCGAATGGCCTAGCGCGTTGAAATAGCTACACCAAACCTTAGTCGAACCTCTTCTGCAGATCGTTGAGACACTACAGTTAGCCACGAACCAAGACTGACTGCAGCTGACCGCAATTTTAACTTGTGATTATTTCCCCATGATTGACCCGCCCGAAATGTGCATGATCGAAGTAAAATTCCAAATCTGCACACCCTCGAGATTCGCGTTACGCCTCTACATCGTAATGCAACCACGATTGCCTTCAACAATGAATCCATGTTATTGGTTCAAAAAACTCAAAAAAAAATATCCGCTTAGTCGATGCAGTTGATTTATCACTCACAAATTATCAGGCGAGTCATAAGTTTTTTTTCCAATCTGAACTTGAAAGCATTTCCGATATTCCGGTCTTTGATCCAAATTGATTTTCATTTTCATACTCACATATTATTAGTGTGTGGATACTCTCTTTAGCGCACTTTAGTGCAGATCTCTTGAGAGTGTCTTGTCGCCATAGTGTACTTTGTAAATAAGTTATAGCCTGATACAAAGAGTTTGATTCCTACCGCCGCAAACCCTCGAAAATAGGCAATTCTCTCGCGATTCCTCTCATATAGAGGTCCCAAGTTTTTATGTTTATCAGCATCAACTACCCTCGAACTATCCCTCATTAGTTTGAGATAGTCACGGGATCCCTGATAATTCAGAAATGGTACACTAAAAGTAACCACTAAAAGTCAAAATGTTGATCGGTTAGGTCAATATTCGGATTTTTCGATAAATCTCATTTTTGAAAAGGGGATGACGTGATGTCTCAAATTTCACTAATGGTAAAGTGGCCCCATAGTGTAAGGTTAAAGCGCCCCTACATACAAGCCAATTTCTATAAAACTTAAATCAGGGAAGATAAGTTCTCCCATGGGATTTCTTTCCAGCTTGTTTGATTTGTTGTTCCATAATTCTGTGATTGATTAGGCTAGCACCGATTTCAACCACTTTTTTGAAAGCCCATTCAAGGAGCTTCTCAATAGTGTATGTGAAGATTCCCAGTCAATTTTCACTGTAAAACAATAGCGGGCCCAAGTCTTTCAATATTTAGTTGGGAAATTCACTCGTGTTTAACGTTTGATTTCTAGTATGATTTAAGAGCAGGAAACAATTCGGACATATAATAATAAGTGTGTTCTGTACCCACACCTTTATGCTACGGATTTGAATTGATGCTATTTGAAGGGCGCATTTTGGTGACTTTAAACTGAACCCACAAAATTGGAAAAAAAAACTCATGACTCAGCCTAATATAACATTGACCAAAATGAATCGAGATGGTCAGAGTGACAGTGGAGAGACTGCAATCTGAAAACAGTAAATTAATCATTATCAAAAATGCGGTTTCGATAACCCGCACGAGTTCAAGTTACTGCATAAAGACATATCGTAACGTCTGTCTGTCCGTCCGTCCGTCCGTCCGTCTGTCCCTTTGTTTGTCTGTCACACTTTTTCTTCAAATCGTTCTAATTCGCTTCAAAATCATCCTAGAAGGCTAAAACCTTGACCATATGGATTCCCTAGGTGAGAACTTTCAAAATTGGATCTTTGATCTTTGTAGTTTGTAGTTTGATCTTTTTCTTCAAATAGCTCTAACTCGCTTCAAAATTATCGTAGAAGGATTGGACCTTGACCGTTGGCATCCCCATGGCGAGCGCCTTTAAAATATGAAACTTGATCTTTGATCTTTGATCTCTTTTCTTCAAATCGCTCTAACTTGGCTCAAACACGTCCGTGTGACGTCGGACCTTGACCATTAGCATCCTAACGACGAGCACTTTCAGCACACCACACAACATGGTGCATTTTACCAAATCGCAGAAAACTCAAATGCACCCCGTGCACCACCCGCCACACCATCCCAACCTGCTCTCACTCCCCGCAGCGTAAGCGTCCCCCTCCCAACTTCGCCCCATCCCAACTTTTTCAAATCACCCTCGGCCTCACGAGCCTTTCACAACGTTTTAAGCGGGCTCTCACCAGTCGCGTCCAATTGTTATCCTTAAAACACAACCCCGCGAACCACGTAGCGACCGAAGGTCGCTAGTTTTACAGGTACTCCGAAAACGCGAGAAAAGCTGCACCATCAGTCGAACGTCCAAACCACAGTGAACACCACAGCGTGTCAGATCAGACAATTTCCTTTGTTTTCGCGGCGAGCCATTCCTCCCCATTTATCGCCGCTGAGCGGTTAAGTACCGGAGGACTTGGTTGAAACATGCACATAATTTAATTTTAAAATATAATTTTAATAATGCAGTCAAGCCATTGTTTCTAACAATCAGGCATGGCACTACTGTTAAATTTTGGGATTTTTATCTCTCTTCTTGGCTTCATGATACCATAATTACAATTATTTATACATTTTGTGCTTCAAATTAGAACTTGTCCGAGCACAATAACGGCATACCCAACTTGTGGTTAATTTGTGAAACCTCATGAGTAGCTCTATAGCTTGTATGAAGAAATTTTTGTATATTCTTTTTAGTATCAATGAATTCATTTCGATATAGTGCAATCAATATTGCGAAAATTCCTTTACGCTGTCAGCTTGTGAGGTCTGACACGCTGTGTGTCGTCGGATGTGATGATTTCATCTCTTGTATCTGGCTCAGCCCACTCTGCTGCATCGGGAAGAGAGAGAGAATAGAGCAAATCTGAACAGGTGACTCGTACATTCAACTCTCCAAAACGTTCTCATAAAAATTTCGAACACACGATGGAGATTTGCGTTGCGCAACAACTCCATTAACAAATCAAGGCAGTTGCAGCCAGTGTTAGCACGATGCACTTCCGAATCAACTCACAATTGGTCGCAATAACAAATAAAATGTAAATAGTTAAAATATTATATATAAAACAAGAGCTCAAACAACACGCCTGAATTGATGTTTCAGAGCACCTTCGAAAGCTCAAGAAATACTACGCCATTAGTCGTTTCAACAGATCCAGTGTGCATAAAAATACAAGTAAATAAGTTTGTGATCTCATTATTTACTGGCCATCATCATCTGTGATGACTGTATCTCTCATCGCTGTCTTCGCCCAATCTGCTGCAAACTGCATCGAGTAGAGAGAGACGACTGGTAATGAGAGCAGGAATGCTTAATGTTAATGCTTAGTGTTCCTTGACATAAATGCTGTGTACGAGGCTAGATCATAAGTCTGACACAGCCGCACTCACTTACCGTAGTCATCTATCACCCGTTCCACAAGTAATATGATTCCGCCTGGCTGGGAATATCTTGCCTCATTCCCGCGCCCTTCTAGAGAGACTAGTCTTGTCTCTCCCCGTTGTGTTGAATGGTTGCTAGTCCGGTCGCTCCCCATTAGCCGTGTAGGTGACCCTTGTAGTCTGGGAATGCGACGCTACCTTATTACAACCACCATTCTCCTCTTTACTACTCTCTATCTTCCATAATTAACATTGTCCCGTATTGTAATAAACTCTTTATTACTTCCACTCTCACCACGCTCATACATAACAATGAACAACTTCCAAAAACTTTTGCAAAAAAATAATACATGCACCAATGAGATTCACGTTAATCCACTACTTAAGCATCAAAGCAAAACAGTGTCCGGCAGATACAGCGATATGTCCTCAAATTATCTCTTGGAAGCAGCGATGAGACGTTGCTACTGCATCTGTATTTATGTTGCAAGTGGCCGCGCGTGCTATTCTCGCTCCACTCTCTTATCTGGAAGAGACCTCAATAGCAGTGAATATGAAAACAAAGGCTTCAAGAGTCAGAAACTGAAAAGTTTTCTGAACAGCTCAGTTATTGTTTCACAAATGGTGTAAATTTTCTAATATCATCGAGCATTAGTACTCCAGTGATATTCACTTTTAAAACCCAAGCAATCTTAATACTGCAGCGAAGTACGATTCAGTTGTGTTGGTTTAGCTTCTGAGTTGGAGTGTACAATTCAAAACAAGCCAATACGCTGATGAGGCAACACAAGGGTGAACTCGAGTAAGTAAATATGAGTAAACACACACGATGGTACCATGTGTATGGGAAAATCTAAGATATAACAACATATGATTGGGATGCTCAAAATTGGTACTGTTGCTGCTGTATTTCTGCTGCAAGTGGACGGGGGCGCTGTTCTCGCTCCAATCGCTCGTCGGAAAGAGACTTCGACCGTAGTGAGTATGGAAACAAAGGCCTCAAGAGTCAGAAACTGAAAAATTGGCTGAACATCTCAGTTGACGTTTCACAAATGGGGTAAATTTTCTAGTCTCATCACGTTTTAGTACTCGACTGATTGTCTTTTTAACAACTCAAGCAATATTAATACAATGCAACAAGGAAGTACCTGCCTGAACTGTTCGATGATACCGTATTTCATGATCCCTTTCAACTGATTATCGAGTGCCAGCACTAATAGTACACGGGAATCAGATGTTAACCCAACATATATCCATGATGCGAGTGGGCCATTTGATAAACATGATTCCAAATAATTAACTTAGAGCAAACACACTAACGATTACTACTTGGCTCCTTCACATAGTGATTCGAAAATTATAAATCTTTGTACACCAATGGAACAAGAACTATCAACTTTTTTCGCCTCTTTGGCTTCTAAGGCGTGACTGTGGCCCAGAATTGCCTGACCTATGAAGTTTTATTTGTGTTTCAGAGAATGCATAGTCGGTAGAAATTAGTGATGCCAAAACGGCGCGCGCTCTCCACGTTTCACACGCTCTCTCCCTCTGTCTGATCGGCGAGAGAGCGTGCGAAACGAGGAGAGCACGCGCCGATTTGGCATCACTAGTAGAAATCATCAGTTTGATCACAGAACGGTATCATTGTATTCAAAAAGAAACGTTACACAGCGTGTCAGAGCGGACAATCTGACGGCGGAGATCAATTTTCGCACTCTCGATTGCGCTAGATCGAAATGAATTTACTGAATAAAAATATTCGATAAAACATATTGAAATGATGAATACGTTTTGTGAAACTCATTTTGAAACAACAATGTCGGAACGAAATTCATGTCGATTTTCAAATGAAAACTAGTCTGAGCTCAATATCGGCAGACCATACATGTTGGTTATTTTATGAATTCTCATTAGTAGCTCTACAATTGCAACAGACAGATTTTTGATATTGTTTTTAGTATTCGAGTAATCATGGAAAATGCAAATTTTGTTGCACATTTTTAGCTTTTTTTCGAATACTAAAAACAATATCAAAAATCTGTCTGTTGCAGTTGTAGAGCTACACATGAGGATTCAGAAAATAACCCACATGTAGGGTCTCCCGATATTGTGCTCAGACTAGTTCTCATTTGCAGATGAAAATGCATATTAAAAAGTAAATGATTAATAGAAAATCCAGGGAGCGAGATAAAAATACCAAATTTTAATAGTAGGTACATGAAGTATGGCTTAGAATACTAGCCAATCGGCATTTGCTAATTTTAATTTCCAAATTTAGTTATGGCGCTATTATTGGGCGGCCTGGGTGCCGCCCAATTCGAGAACTCTAGTAAGTATCCGCTTGCTTCTGCATTATCGTCGCACTCACAAATATTTCGGTTTTATTGAAATTCTGAAACATCAAACAATGGGTGATATTTTCGTGTTCCTATTATCATATAAAACGTCAACAAACTATATTTTACGGGTTTGCCTTTGATCTCTATAACCCCTTTAGCCCGGCAATCGCCCATGCTGATCGTCGGGATGGCTGCAGCCACGGACGAAATATTTGACCCGCACTCTAAGTGTAAATAGCAATAAAATCATACTTTTACAAATGAGATTCGAGCCCGCCGTTTCCGCGGATCAGTGAGACCTGAACAACGCGTGATCAGTAAGGGTCCAATGCTTCTGGGAGATCTTGGAAACAATCAAACTAATAAATGGTATAATATTTTTATATATTCTCAGTCGTATACAGTTTAAAATTACTTCATGAGCAATCGTTATTTTTCAGGTTGTCTCTTCGGAATGGAGGAAGTTAACGGAGTGTATCCTAATCCTTTCCGTTCCACTCAGTGATACTGAGGTGAGTGGCTACATATCGCTCTTTCTCATTTTTTGACCTATTTGCAAGGGAGGACGTGATAAGTGGGGAGTGGAGACTCAAATTTATTATTATTGTGTTTTAAATGCATTCTCACCCCAAGATATCGATGTTCCCAGACGGCAACTATGATATAATTTTGTTGAAAATCTCTCGGCAGACAATGCGGATTTAGAATTTCCGTTTGAGTGTAAAATCAAATTTTGAGTGCCGGTTTCCCTCTTTTCCGTCGTCTATTTCACTCTGCATTCCGCACGTTCTCTAACTTAATTTTAATTTTAAATTTTATAATTTGGAATGAGATGCTCGAAATTTTCATGAGCATTCAAATGTTGAGGACCATGCTATGAACTAGAGTTGTCGAATCGAAATTCACTTCGCAAATCCGCATTGATTTGCATTCTCATTTCCCATTTCGCAATATGGGCGAATCGGCCTATTTTTTTGGTAGTACGCCCGATGAGAACTATGACGTCATACCGCCTTTCATATATCAAAGACGGCATGACGTCATAGCTCTCATCCGGCGTACTGCAATTTTTTTCGCACTCGTTTCGTAATTATTGCGAAGTGAATTATTGCGAAGTGAAAAAATAAACTTTATTTGGCCCACGAAACATAAGTCACCCCTCGTGGTAACTGAACGAACTCTGGCAAACTCAGTGGGCAGAGAAGGGGGAAATGGCTGCATATTGATAGCGAATTTGCGAAAGATTGCGAAATGAACGTTTCGCATTCAATTTGGGGGAGGTTCGATCGCATTGCGAAGTGATCGAATTGGGAAATGACACAATGAGAGTTTCGCATTTCGAGTAGACAACCCTACTATGAACTGTGGTGTATTTTAATAAGGCATTTGGATGAGTCGTTGGGAAAGGAGGTCAAAAAGATCCGATAAGAGAATGATTGCAGTTTGAGGGGATGTATACTGGGCGATATATGAGTTGTTTACAACCTTAAAAAGTATGTGCAAAGTGCGGTGCGATTGGTGCGTTCTGGCTGTTTCGAATTATTAATATCCTAGTGAAACACAGTTCATCCCGGTTAGTCCATTTTTTGTATTTTTCATACTCCGGTCGCTGGATAGGCAACGACAATAGTGAGATTAAATTCGTTCCTATATTATATCAATCACTGAGCTCGATCGATGAAGCAGTGTGACTGGCCGGGCTTTCCACATAGGTGAGCTGAGCATATTTAGTCATTTTAGTTTTTGCAAACGGAATCGAGGATGGGATCGGAAAGCTTGTACTGGGAGTGCTAAGAGTATCGGCTAAAACCCGGATCAGAATGGGCGAAATTTTTCGCACTATTTTTTAGTGTAATTAAATTGATTACTACGTGATAGTATTTTTTAGTGTAATTAAATTTATTACTACGTGATAGCCACATATATATTTGTTATTCAATAACAGGTTATTATAATTCAGTTTTGTTGGAAATTCTTCAAATAATCATATTTGTTTAAATGTTTCTGACCTGGCATTTCATGGTTGCACGACTAGATGATCCTCGAGAAGTATCGACGCAGAGCAATAGTATACCACCTCCACTGCACTATAAAACATTAAAAAACACATTTAAAAAAATGTTATTTCTTGATGACGAACTTCTTCACATTAGTCACTTCTTCACGTTGATCTCGACGTACTGAGAAGACATTTTGAATTGAAGTTTGCATGTGAAATTGTACTCAACTCAATCTGCAAAAGGTTGCGCACATTTTCCCGTTTCTTCAGTAATACGCCCTGACCACTCGCAGCTGAGGTGCAGCTGTAGTAACTTCTCATTCGTCACTGTTGATATAATTCGACAAAAATATCACGCTATCAATGCTGGACACGGTCTACCTTTATTGATGAAGTATTGGTGCAACACGAACCTAAATGGTGGGCGTTCGAAATTTTATGAAAAAGTTTTCCGAAGTAGTGATTACCGAACAATACAATTACCATGTGTAGATTCGCAGCCTTCTCTGTTCCCGATGCATCTGCAGCAGAGTGGCCGGAGCCACAATGAGTGAGGCAATCAACTGATAATCATCACAACTGATGATGATGAGCGAGAGATGAGACAACAACCTGATTTGCTTTATTATTTATTAATGTTCATTTCCGTTGAACATCAACTGGTGATGCAGCTTTTGTAACGCTTTCGCACACGCATTAAAACATCAACTTCAATCATTACTACATTTTTTTCTCTTTTTTTCGCCCCCCGCCCCGTAGATTCTGCCAGTGTATTTCTTAAAACTTGTCACATCTTGACTCTATGACTATGCTTCATCTATAGCTGAATGCTTTGAAAGAAACGGGGTGATTGCGAGAGATGCGCACGTTCTCAGTATAGCATGCGGATCTTTGATTGATTACTTAGTGTCCATTATTTTTTCCTACCAACTCCGAAATTAATACCGAAGGAATTCCTCTCCTGTAACTCCAAAGTTCTTTTGGTACAATTATTCATAGTGATCGCGACTTGTATTAGTTATAAAAATATAGTTCCAATTTTTTATCAACAATGTAGCCATGTGCTCTCAGGATGTACATTGCTGATAAAGGTTGAGCTATGAGGTCTACCACAATTATTCATCGCTATACAGAGTGGACTTGCCAGTTGAAATAACATTAAAGGAGTAACACGAAAAATTAGTTCAATTGGCTACTATGTGTATGGCAGCCCTAGAAGCCGGCAGCCCGAAGTTTCACAGGCAGATCTGAGGCTATTTACATACGCGCAAAGTTCATTGACAGCGCAGGGATGTGGCAAATTTGTTTATGTTTCACTTGCTCTACATAATGTTTGCCTCGTTTTTGGGGTAATTTGGCTACAGTTTCCCATTGCGAGCGCAATATCTTCGTGGTGGGACTCCCTAGCATCCATTCGTGTTACCCCTTCTTTAAGGGAGAATTCTGAAAATGTGATTCGAGCCTGGTGATTCCTTGCATCAGTGAGACTTAAATAATGAGTGATCGTTGATGACTCGATCCCTTTCTCATAGTTATGGAAAAAAAATCAACAAAAAACTAACAAAGACAAGTATTTAGACATTCTTAGGAATTCAGTTAAAAATAACATAGAGATATTTTTATTTTATACTGAATTCCTAAGAAGGCGTGTATTATGGGAAGAGTACGAAGAGAGCTTTGCCAGCCTCTCAAATATACAAGAATTAACTCAGCCAGTTGGACTTGTAGATAATGTTTAACAACGAAATTGGGCGATAGTTCGAAATGTCCAAGACGTGTACTTTCTTGAATATCAGAGATATTTTTGCGTCTGGTAATTCGTTGGGGACACACTCCTCTGATATACACTTGTTGAATAGATCTGTGATGAGACGAGTCATCAATTCCATTCCGCATTTCATCATCTCTGCTTTTATTCGATCAAGTCCGGCACAGCGTGTCAAATGGGGGAAGAAACCTCATTTGCGTGGGATCCGGATCCGGGTGCTTTGTCGTTCTACAACTGCACGATTCCTCTTTTGATTCCACTTTCTAAGAATGGTAAGAACTGATCAGTATTTCGGAAATGTCTCCTTATTGGCCTTATCGCACTTCATGACATTTTTGTATGATAACAATCAAGATCGATTTCGTAACAAAAAATGGAACAAGGTTCTCCAATGTTGATAAAGTTTGAGCTGTCTACTGATGTTATTCATTGCTTGTCAGTTGGATGTGCCATTTAAACTAACATTTATGATGAATTGTAAAAATGTGATTTGAGCCTGATGATTCCTTGCATCAGTGAGACCTGAATAATGCGTGATCAGTAAGGGTTCAATGGACGTGTGATGGCTCTTGAAAAATAGTCAAACTAATACATAAAATGATTTATTTAACCTCTCTCACGGTCGTATGCAGTTTAAAATTACAGCAATTACAGTGCCGTTCAATCGCCTCCCTAACGGGCGAGTCGGGGCTACTCGCCTCGTGTCGCCTTATGTCGCCTCAACTTTGTGGCGCCCTAAACCACCTTCAAAGTGTTTTTTTGGGTTTCTCTCATCAGTGCGAATCAATCTTCGAAATTTGCTATCGAAAATATTGATTTTGAGCTATGTCCTGAAGGGTCATCATTCGGGTCTCTGTCCCCTCCCCTCCCCTCATTACCCTCCGACACCGATCCTTCGAAATTTGGAATGAGGGAATGTAGGGAAATGAGGGAGTGGAAGGGACAGATACTCGAATGGTGACCCTTCAGGACATAGCTCAAAATGAATATCTTCGAAAGCAGATTTCGAAGATTGATTCGCACTGATGAGAGAAACCCACAACAAAAAATTACCCCCAAAATATACACTTTGAAGGTGGTTTAGGGAGCCACAAAGTTGAGGCGACATGAGGCGACACGCGGCGAGTCGCCCAGACTCGCCCGTTAGGGGGGGGGGGGCGATTGAGCGGCACTGTAGTTTTCGCATTGCAGGCCATCCCTTCAGAGTGGGGCCAGTCGAAGGATTTCTTCCATTCTCTCTCCCATTCGATGCAGTGGCAACTAAAGTGATTGAATTGTCGAGTAACTTTCTCATCATAGCAAACAACTTCTCTGTTTCGTATCTTCATTGAACGTGCCTATCATTGCTCTATCCGGTGAGAGAGCACAAACAATAGATAAACAGAAGTACTAGAGTCCAGTCAATCATCAATTGATGAAATGTAGGAAATAGAGACCTTGATTTACTAAATTTCAACCAAGAAAGCTGCAGTTTATTGGGAATAGTATTGCACGTTATCTTTTAGAATAAATCTACAACACCGAATTCACGGGCAGCAACCACAGTGCATAATGATTTTACTTATCGCTAGGCCGACCTCAATAAATAATGGTAATTTATAATAAACTGCTTGCAATTATCACAGCTGATGATGATGAGTGAGATAATCGGAAACCAGTTCGTTTTAATTATATTTTCAATTATTATTCCTAGCCGTACAGATAAGGTGAGTTTTGAAATACATGATGATCCTAATTTTGTCTTTGGTTGTTCGGCGTTTTTGAGAGAAGATTGAAACGTATTGGGGTGTCCGGAAAGTTCGTATATTTTTTTGTTTTTATTTTTTATTCAATGCTTTACATTTCTCAGTAACCAATGTATGCCCCCTTCTTTCTCACTACCTCCCTCCAGCGATTGGGCAGGGTCTCGATTCCTCTCTTCCAGAATGCGGGTTTCTTCGAGACCGCCCAGTTCACGAAAGCCCTCACAACTTCATCTCGATTCTTGAACTTCTTTCCTTTGCAGAAGTCAGAGAGAGAGCGGAAGCAGTGGTAGTCGCATGGGGAGAGATCCGGGGAATACGGTGGATGGGGAATCTTCTCGATCTTCAGCTCGTCCATTTTCTTCTGGGTCATCTTCGCTCGATGTGGGCGAGCATTGTCCATCAGAAGAATAATTTTGCCCTGGTTCAGGAGTCTGGGAGGGACTCTGATCGCGACATCTTCCAGTTGTTCAGAGAAGAGGTCGGCATTGATGCTGGTGCCAGGGGCGAGGATCTCCCAGTAGATGAGACCGAGCACTGAGAAGAAGAAGAAGAGGAGTTCCTTCTTTCCGTGCTCTTCCTTCTTCGGGACGGGCGTGGGCTTCTCATCTGCATCCACCCATTGCAGTCTCCTCACAGGGTTATCGTACGTGATCCACTTCTCATCTGTAGCGATGATGGAATTGACCCATCAAAGATTAGATCTACGATGGAGTAATTCCCGACAGACTTGAACACGGTTTTTCAGCTGTTCGGGGGAGAGGTCATGGGGAATCACTTGTGGGAGTTTCTGCTTCTTCCCAGATCGATGGAGGATATCGGACACCGTTGATCTGGGAGTACCAGTATCCTTCTTCAACTCACGCACACTGGTCATTCAGTGTGCGGAGAACGAGAGGCTGATCGAGGGAGGGAGGGCGTCCAGAGCGGGGTTGATCATCGAGACCAAACTCCCCTTTCTTGAAGCGGGAGAACCACTTATAGCAGAAGGGTATGGAGGGGGCGTCAGCTCCTTCCGACTGGGCCAGGGCAGAGTGGGCCTCCTTCACGGATCGGCCAAGACGGTAGTAATGAAGTAAAACTGCTCGGAGGTAGAGATGGGAGTCCATCACAAGAATCAATGTAGCAACTAGGAGACTGATTAAATCCTCTCACTACTCAACGTCAGAATGATGCAATACATTGTTGACAAACAGATTGCGCAATCACTGCATTTGATCGCGAACTGACTTTTTTCCGAAGCATTATACGAACTTTCCGGACACCCCAATAGATCTTCAATTTGATTTCCGTGCTACCCTTTCTCTTCGTTCATTCGTCGTAAGGAAGACGGAGACCGATGATAAAATATACGAGGAATTAATAGATTGATCGCGTGATAGAGGAATATAGACAAGACTTGTCACTAGAGATCATGTTCTTAATGAAGGAAATTGTCTGAAAATGTATCATGAAAAACTCAAACGGACCTATCCCTGTGTGATTGCATGATAAATTAGCTGAAGTGAGATCTAAAGAGTAATGCTGATATTACTGCAAAATTTAAAGGACATGTGTGGGATGAGCTCAAACAAATCATTGAACTTTTGAAATTAATTATTATGCTTTATTGAGCGTTATCAGGTGTCGTCTGCTATCATCGTGTGCGTCTCCACAAGAACTGATGAGGGGAGATGAGGTGAGCGGAAATAAATCTCTTTTTTTAATAACTCGGCGCAAAGAAAGTTTACAATAAGCATTAGCTGACAGGGATTTTGAAAACAAAATCTTACTTGGCAGTTCGTGGCTGAACAGTTTGAATATACCCGGGTAGTCGTGCCGGACAGCAATCCTGCCCACTTTCATGAGCTAAAAAAACAATTCGCCCCTTTGATCAAGAGCGTCTTCACTATATGATGTCGAAGTGAGCAGCAAATCAATTATATCGAGAGATGGTTAATGCGCTTTATTGCAATGTCTAAAACGTATTTTTGCAGTGTAATCAGCTTCAGCTGTAACTGATATGTGATTGCTTGTCCGTGTTGCGATAATCTCTTCATTGTTTGATTCTGCACTACTTTCCTATAGTAATTTTAACTATTCAAGTGAGTCCGTGACTTCCTCAAGTGAATATTGTCCTAATGCATTGTGAGAGATTTCGATAGATTATTTATTGAATTTGTTATCTGGTATCTTATTGCTTATCGTTGCAATCACACACATAACGGTTTTATAGATGTTCTGAAACATAAATCTGACTGCTGATGATTTTGAATTCCTCAAATGGATATATCATGAGCAGGTTTAGGGTTTAGGCTTGATCTTTTAACTCTTTATCTGACTTGAAGATACCGCTAAACCTGACCATCGGACCGTCTGCTACTATAGTCAAGGAGGGATTCTGCACAAGGGAATGCATTTTCTTCAAATGTATGTTTTTATCATCGTTTACAACAATACTTTAAGATTTGGATGATTTTGAGGCCGTCGCTTATATTTTTTTGGAAATGGGTTGGATGCTGAGAGGCTAACCAACTTCTAAGTTGAAGTCTTTCTGGCTGGTGTCTTCTATTGTCCTCGTGGGAGATTCTGCAATTAGTGAAGAAGAAATAGGAAGTGAGCTAATAAATATTTGTATTTATGCATGCATTTCATAATTCAGTGATGTTAGAAATAGATATGTGAAATTGATTAAATGTTCCTGACATGACATTTCGTGGATGCACGATTAGAATATTAACAGTTAATCGGGCTAGATAGCAATACATCCCTGTATACATCCCTGTTCAGATTGTTTGATCTCTCTCTGCTGCAGATTGAGAGGAGCCAACGACGAGCGATGCAATCATCAAAGCTGATGTTTTATGCAAATCGGATGTTATTGTATTTTAATTGTATTGGTAACGATCACCACGTTTACTGAACATGTTGCTTGTCTCGCATTTTCGAAGATTCTTTGAATCTTAAATTCACGATACTCTGTTTTGATATTTTGAAATTTACCGATTTTGGATCTCTCCGCTATCATACTCTTATCGTTGTGTCGCTGTAATAATCAGCAAGTGAGACTATTGCAGGAGAAATTTATCGTCTTGGGACAATGAGTTCATTATTATGGTAAACAATGAATCCATTGGTGCAGGATATTTTAATTGCAATATGAAGCGGTGGTGTAACGCGTATCTCGTGGGTGCACACGATGTGAAATGTTGCTATGTGATTGTGCAAATCTCATGTGCACAGTCGTTCAGGGCGCTAGGCAAATTAAAAAGTTTAATTGGCAGATTTTTGATACTGACCTGGCATTTCGTCGCTGCACTATTTCATGATCTGCTGAAGTTTCGCTTGAAAGCAATGATTTGGTCTTTGTCTTCCGCAAAAATTTAATTATATGATAGAATATTAGCTTCTTCATGGCTAACGTGTAATATACTAAACATTGCAACATCGATAAGGTTGATTTATCCGCGTAATTACAGAGTGGTTACAGATACGAATAATGTGTACTGCTCGACTGTCTTGCGAATCTCGTAGAAGGGTCTCGTCGATGGTATCTTCGATATTAATCGTCGATCCTCTCGACGTTGTCAACTGAATTTTCTTGCAAGGGAGATATCGAATATGTGTCATGTGATCCTTGCTCTCTCCGGAAGATGGAGCAGTGACTTGAAGAGATGATGCGGTACTGTAAGGAGAACAGAAAAGTTGTAGATCGGGTTGTGAAAGCCGCCTAGGTTAGGCAGATCGAGAGATCAACTGTTCAACTCAACTGTTCAACTGTTCAAGTGAGAGTGATGATTAATCAACCGCTGCAAATAATTAACGCGTTCATTCGTAATTTTGACAAAAGACGTCGTCAATTATAATGATGTCCGAAATCTACATCATTTTAATCAAGCAGTTGAAACCACAATTCAAAAGTTTACATGATTCGATATCGGGGTGTGGGCACTGATAAAACAAACTGCAAGTAATGAAAACTGATCTCATTCTGCCACTCACTATCATAATCTGCAATTATTCCATCACAACACTAACTCTGCTACAGACTATATCGCGAAGAGCGAGGAGACTGTGAACAGAGGATGTTGTCCGACATTCAAAACTTTCGAAAAGCTCCCCTGAAATTTCGGATTCCTACCATTGGCATTTTTGTTGCACCACTATTAGATAATCAAATCGAAACAATTTTCAGCAATAATGGACAGAATTTTATCCAATCTTATCACAATTGGAAGCAGCATCGAACGAGATAACGCTGCAGCTGCAACACTGCTGCGATTGGCTGGGGCGTTCTTTTAGCTTGCTTACTCCGCCTTCATCGAATCGCCCTAATTAGATGCTAACGACGCGGAGTCTGCAATGCTATTTCCGCATACCTCACCACTGCTGCAGATCGCCGGCAGACTGCAGCAACAACGAAAAGTTAGTGATGAGAGCAGTCCGCAGTTGATATAATGCTCAAGGTTCTCTGCGCGCATGTGCATTCACATATTTAAAGAAAACCCAAATCGTTTGCACCATCGAAATTCGTGTTACGCCATCACTTCGAAATCCAATCAAGGCATCCAATATGGATAATTCTTCATTGTATTGCCTACAATAACTCCCAATTTGGTCGCTGAGACTATGAAGTTGCTGCAACTGCACCTCTCCTGCAGCAGTTGCACTCACTGATTATTACATCGATTACAATTTATGGTGGAGGTACTGCAATCCAAATCATTTAATTCCGAAATTTAAAAAAAAATCAGTACTTAAACCACCTCGTTGATGTTTCAAATTGTTTTTAAAATCGCAGTAAAGGTTGCATAGCCAGTCGGTCGTCCGGTGACGCACTAATAATTATAAAAAAAACAAATAAATAAATACGTTTGTTATCTCATCATCTCCTTTTGATTTTTACGATTTTTTTACCAACACAAAGCGCCGTCCGATTGAGCACCAGCGACTCTAAGAGACGAGCGATCAATTCCAGTCTTTTAAAATATAGAGTTTGCAGGCGATTTCTGGTCACAAATAGTTCATATCAACTAGAGACAGCTTGATCATCAGTAAGTCCGAGATACCAATTGCAGAATTAACAATACAAACTCTCAAGCATCGCCAATAAATGTTGGATTATAATTTTCCTTCTCATTGACTTGATCTGAGTATATCACGTCTCTCACCAGAGAATCGAGCTGACCAGGGGAATGGAGCAAAAAGTTGCAAATTAGTCATAGCCGGTTTTGGGCATCCCGAGGCATGCCTAAGACTCCCCCAAAGTCTCTTGGTGAACACTTCACTTTGGAGCTCACTACACCGCATCGGGTCTCGGCACCTCCTTCTCTGAGGGCATTTTTCGCGCCTCTCGTGAAAGATATGCTAAAATTGCCCTCTGAGTGACCCAGACTAATTTTTCGAGGTCTATCGATCTGTATGTTTCATTTCCTCTGAAACTTAATTTGAACGGTGCTACCGTTCAGTCTACTTTTCTCAAAATTGTAGGTAAAGCCGCAGCTGGAACTTTCACAGTCTGTGCAGTTGATCATGGGCTATCGAAAGAGTGGCTTGTCATTAAAATACAGGGGGCAAACAAGAGTTATGTCAATTTTACTGTTTCCGATTGTTTGAAGTCTTTTCATTCCACCCCGCACCGCGCGTTTTCGAGCGAGCGGAATGAAATTTTTCCATTGTTCCATTGTCTCTCCTTTGTAATTTTAGCTCGCTCGCTCAAAAACGCGCGGTGCGGGGTGGAATGAAAAGACTTCAAACAATCGGAAACAGTAAAATTGACATAACTCTTGTTTGCCCAATGTATTTTTATGACAAGCCACTCTTTCGATAGCCCATGATCAACTGCACAGACTGTGAAAGTTCCAGCTGTTCCACATAAGCATGCGTAAGTCTACTACGTTTGGAAGTGTTGAAATCATGTATATCTAAGGAGCAATCGCAAATTAATGAACATAATTTGATTTCGGTAGTGCGCATTTTCCTTAGAATATGTATTTTACCCTCGTTTACGAGCACGGGAGGGACTCCGATGACCACCCCTTGCTGTTGAGTAGAGAACATATTGTGATTGGTCGCAATGGTATTTGAAATTATCTCTCTGTATAGAGGACGAAGAAGTCAGAGATAATGTCCAAAAAAAAGAGGAAATTTCTGTTTCGGGGTTGCTTCAGAATTCTCATCGGCGTTTGCCAATCAAAATCTCCCCTCATTATTATTGTGCATAATCCCCTTTTAGTCCACAGCGATGGCCAGAATTCCGTCGAAAACTGTGTGTATGACAGAGCATTTACTGAAATATTTAAATTCGTATTTTCGCCTGAACACATCATTACATTCAATTGTGCAACTGGAATCCTGAGGCAATTCCTGACCATTTAGAATTAATCGATTCCTCAATATATTGTTTACAAATAGAGTTATGAAATCCGGCATATCGATAATAAACTAAGTTTTTACATGACCATTCTTAAAAATTTCCGGACACCCTAATAGCTCGATTCTCTGATGAGAGGCGTGATATCGTTGCCTCATTTGAAACAAAATCAAAATGACCCGCGGAAGTGACGTAGCTGCCTCCATTCCTCACATATTCTTTCACAATCTAGTCAAAACAAGAGAGTTGTGATTTGACGATTAAGTAACTCACCTCAGTTCACTGCATTGAATGGAGGACATAAGGGCACAATTTTGTGCGACCAGTACAGCGACTTTTTTACACAGTTTTTTACACAGTTTTACAGACTTTTTGCACAGTTTTTTACACTAACAGTGCACCTTTTTTTGAGACGTACCGCTAAACCTACCGTATCCACAAATGCTGCAGTTCTACCGTATCAGCAGTTGCCAGAGTGAATGGGAGCATTTATACCAATTAACGAGCTGGTGCAGCAGGGGTGGTATAGTTGCTCTTGTAGCGATTTATTTATTTTAAATATATTTATCTTTCACAATATCCAATAATTATTTTTGAGAAATAGCCCAGTGCCGACTATCTACACTTCTCAATTTTGGTATTTATAAACACTCGATGTTACTCAAAACCGACTGCTCCAGGCCTATTACATGTTGTCTAATTTTTTGAACTCTTCCTCGATTCCGCCGCCCAGAGAGGATACTTGAGGAGGAGAAAGGGATGGAAGGGGTCCTATACTCGCACTAGCACTTCTTGCATAGACCGATGAGATCGGACACCGAAGAGACCCTGGAGTTAATCTAATTTAATTCAATTCACGATTGTTCATGATACATCTAATCGTGAAGAAGTTCTTAAAACGCGTTCTCTGTAAGATTCGGAGAGGGGTGGCACAAGGATCTCAAAATCATCGTATCGACTTGCAACTTTCAGGGTGTCATACCTATGGGTAGGGCATGCTCCCATATCATTTTTGTGTCGTTACATCAACATTTTGACCTCCCGATTTTGAAAAATGAAACTCAACTTCCAGTGGCATGCTATATACCATTCGAAAGAGCATGAAAAGGTATGACTAAATCTATGGTTTCGTAAGAATTGGAGCATGTTCGCATGAGATATTGCATGAAACGTGCATTTTCAAACAGTTTTCGTCAGTGATAGGGCCAATTTTCGTCGAAAATTTCATAAGTAGTCGATGCAGAATTCAATTCTCTATCGATTTATCGTTTTCATTATTACAATTTCGGTACCTAATTATATCAAATTAAGGATTTTCTATCACGCATTCGTCGACCAAGGTTCAAATCCTGTCCGATGCATAATGTTTAGCCAAGTTTTATTTATAGAATAGGATAGATTTATACATGCCTTCTTTTTTGCATGTGGATTTGTTACAATGAATTAAGTAGGAAAGGTGGGGGAAAGAGAATCTTGTAAATATCTTCATTTCATTGCATCGAGAAAAACTTTGATGAACTCTGAGTATGAAGAATTAAGCTTCGATTTCTGTAAAATATGCATTAGTGATTTAGATATTCTAAGAGCAAAGCTATTCTCGCGTAATTTAGTTTTTGGTATATCAACAGAAATCTTGTGACCAGCACCACGAGTTCGAGTTTTGACAAACGTGAAGAAGTTATTCCTTGACAATGCAAGCTTACCATTACCAAATATCATTTGGTATGCTAATTTTGCATCATTTACACGTCGTCTATGCTCTAACGAATGTAAATTCAAAATTTTGTTTCGTTCATAATGGCGCGGCTTATCAGCATACGAACACTTGAGAGTTTTGTAGAAAATTCTACGCGTTACTGAGTTTTGAACTTTTTCGATCATATCTCTATCAGTGGAGTGTATCGGGCGTGATACACTCGAACTGAATTCAAGTGTAGGCCTTACATAAATGCAATACGCGTTAAGTAGAGTTTTTTCATCTTTTGAATGCAAAGCTTTGAAAAGAAGATTTGCTTTAGGTTCGGCAACCTTACAAATAGTTTTCGTATGCTCTCGCATTGAGAGATTACGGTCAATCATAATTCCTAAGTCTCTGACACATTCTTTGCTTTCAAGTTGTTGATTTCCAACGAAATATATGTTATTTGGATTCTTACGACCTATATGAATAACACTGCATTTTTTATTCGCAATATCGAACTGCCAAGTTTTACTCCATTTTAATATTTCATCAATGCTTTTTTTGAAGTTTAACTGTGTTATCCTTATTTGAAAAACATTGAAATATTTTTAAATCGTCAGCAAAGGAATAGTTTTGACAATTATTCTTTGCCAATATTTCTGGCAATTCAGAAATATATAAATTGAAAAGTAATGGTCCCAATACAGATCCCTGAGGAACGCCACTTGTCACTTTTCTACTCCTAGATAGCTCATTTTCGACTCGCACTTGGAATGAGCGATCATGTAGATACTCTTTTATCCAACTCACCGTTTTATACGGAAAACCCATTTTACTTATTTTTTGAATAAGCTTCTGGTGACTTACCGTGTCAAACGCTTTTGCATAATCAAAGTAAATGACGTCTACATTTTCGCCCTTGTCTATCTGTTTAGACCAGCAATTTAGAACTTCAAGCATTTGAGTTTCAACACTCCTATTTTTCCGGAAGCCGTATTGTGACTGAGGGAAAATTTCAAAAAATTCACAGTCATCAATAATTCTTTTTGAAAGACATTTTTCAAAAACTCTACAGAAGAAACTCGTTATTGAAACAGGGCGATAGTTTAGAGGATCGCTGAATGGCGGTTTTTTACGCAATGGTGTAATTATTGAATGTTTCCACCGTTTAGGAACTTCTGCCGTATCATATGACTTTTTAAAAATAATTTCGAGTGGGATCACAAGTGGAACTGCAATTTTCTTGATGAAACACATATTAATGTTATCAGGAGTACGGCACGACGAACTTTTCCATTTTTCGATCATGTCACAAATTTCGAACCTCTTAAAAATTTCATCATATTCACGATCCTTTATGGGCTCACGCTTATGGGAAAATGAGGGGGTAATTCCATTATCAATAGTAAAAACACTTGAGAATGCAGCAGCGAGTACATCTGCTTTTTCAGCCTTAGTGTCACACACAGCGCCTTGACCATCAATCAATGAATCAATTTTGTTCCCCTTAGAGTCATGAAGCTTTGATTTGATGTAGCGATAGAATCCCTTCTTATCAGCACTTGAGAGTAACACCTTTTCACGACAAGCTGCATATTTTTCTAAACTTTTTGTGCATATTTTATTTGCTCGTTCGTATTCATATTTATACCCCGGGTCTTTAGATGTTATCCATTTTTGCCAATACAGAAAGCGATATTTCATTTTTTTTCTCAATATGTTTGGGTATTGGCAATCCCGATAGATTCACTCTTGTCATTGGAATATGACGATCAATAAGCAAATCGAGAAGCTTCTCATACATATGAACTGAATCTATAGGCCTAAAGATAGCCTCCCAGTATATTTTAGCGAGTGTAGAATTTATAATCTCGTAATTCCCCTTCGAAAAATTTTTGCGCGTTTTAAATTGCGGCCGGCTAAGACCAATTGACATTTCGTAGGTTATTGTATGATGGTCGGAGTTGCCAATTGGGGGAGTCACTTCTACGTTTGTAATCAAATCATGGTCATTTGTGAATATTAAATCAAGGAAGTTTTTATCCCTACTCGGCTTTTCAACGGTTTGTATCAAATTGGCGATCTCAACAAAATCAACAAAGGCTTCTTCTATTCCTTTATATTTGATATTTTTATCTAAGGGCCATTGAATAGCTGGGATATTGAAATCACCCATCATCACACTTGGATGCTGGCAGATAGTAAAATCATTCAATATTTTCCATAATTTTTCGCTCTCTTTCTGTGAGAGAGAGGGAATACGATATATTACAAAAATGCGTACAAAATTAGCGTTAATGTTTGCGTCGAAAATTAGTACTTCATATGCTTCATCAATCGTTTCTTCAAAAACTACCTTGATTTCAATACTACAGTGAACTAGAGCACAGACTCCACCTCCTCTTTTTCTTTTTCTATCGCACCTTACTATTTGATAATACTTAGAATTATCTCCCAAAATAAGACCATCTGGGATTTCATTGTAAATTGTCTATAATGCGAAATCTTTCACAAGATCATGTATATTTCAGTTTTTGCATACACTGTGATGCATATATTTTGTGGTTGAACGTTTTTCGTAATCTCTTTATAGGCTTGTATTTTTCATCGCATTGCAATACATGAAAAAAATGACTGTTCTCCATATCCAAACTTCACAAAAAGCTCTTCAAGCAGGAAGAGATCCCCGTTCACGTCATTCTAGAGAAGAGGCAGGTGAGGATTGCGAGGAATGCCACTCGTGTTTCCAGAGTCGAAGTGATGGCCGATCGACGACCATCTCTGCATTTTCCTTCATTACTACAAATAGTTATTTCACCTTACTCACGGAAGGACGACCTCGCAGAACTTGAGTGGAATGCGTGCATTGCGAAACTATCAGTCTCGCCTTGATGAACTGTATTTTCCATTGCCCACCGCGGCACTGCTCTCGTGCTCTATTCTTGAAGATTCGTCCTTCATAATGCTGCGAAAGAAAGTGTTTTATTTATAATTGTATCACATTGGTTTATCAATGGCATTTCCTTTCACAGGAGTCCCCTTCTGGATCTTCTTCCTCGTCGGAGCCCTTCTGGTGGCCGTCGCTCTGGCTGTCGTCTTCGTCTGCTGGAGGAGGAGAGGATCGGGCAGGCTGTCGAGGGACGAGCTGATCGAGATGGAGATTATCGGCCTCATGAGTTGTTTTTGTTTCTGAAATTTTTCGAAAACTTTTATGAATACATTCTTATGTTCGTATTTTTAATTTTCTTTCTTCTTCAGGAGAACGCCACCTTCACGTTGGAGTGACCTCGATCAGTCGGCATTGAATATTGTTGTTGTTTAAATTCGAAGGATAAATGTTTTATATGCAAGTGAGATCTATTGGGGGGAACTGATTCAACTGATAATAACTGATCTAGTATTTCAATTAAAGGAGTGCTCCGGGGAATGAATGTTAGGGAGTCCCACGACGAAAATTCTGCGCTCTCGATGGGAAACTGTAGCGAATTCAGCCCAATAAAGAGGCGATTGTGAAATATAGCAAGTGAAACATAAATGACTTATTCACAACCCTGCGCTATCAATGAACTTTGCGCGTATGTAAATAGCCTCAGAGTCATCTGTGGAACTTCGGATGAACTGATTTCTGATCGGGTTAGTGACCTCTACAATATCCACACTGTCACCATGGGTGACTGAACATTCCCCGGAGCACCCCTTTAAGGGATATTACGAGTCACTAGTAATCTGAATTGAAAGGGTACCGAATACGGAAAATTGGAGTTTAATGATTGTCTAGGAATAACGTTTCTTATCATTAGTGGGTTCAGAACAAGCAATAAATACCTTAAAATAGGGAATACACTCAAGAATGTATAATCGGAGAGAAATACAACTTGGCAAAACATTATGCATCGGACAGGATTTGAACCCTGGTCGACGAATGCGTGATAGAAAATCCTTAATTTGATATAATTAGGTACCGAAATTGTAATAATGAAAACGATAAATCGATAGAGAATTGAATTCTGCATCGACTACTTATGAAATTTTCGACGGAAATTGGCCCTATCACTGACGAAAACTGTTTGATAATGAACGTTTCATGCAATATCTCATGCGAACATGCTCCAATTCTTACGAAACCATATATTTAGGCATAACTTTTCATGCTCTTTCGAATGGTATATAACATGTCACTGGAAGTTGAGTTTCATTTTTCAAAATCGGTAGGTCAAAATGTTGGTCATCAATACGGTCATCAATAAACCAATGTGATACAATTATAAATAAAACACTTTCTTTCGCAGCATTATGAAGGACGAATCTTCAAAAATAGAGCACGAGAGCAGTGCCGCGGTGGGCAATGGAAAATACAGTTCATCAAGGCGAGACTGATAGTTTCGCAATGCACGCATTCCACTCAAGTTCTGCGAGGTCGTCCTTCCGTGAGTAAGGTGAAATAACTATTTGTAGTAATGAAGGAAAATGCAGAGATGGTCGTCGATCGGCCATCACTTCGACTCTGGAAACACGAGTGGCATTCCTCGCAATCCTCACCTGCCTCTTCTCTAGAATGACATGAACGGGGATCTCTTCCTGCTTGAAGAGCTTTTTGTGGAGTTGTAATTGGATATGGAGAACAGTCATTTTTTTCATGTATTGCAATGCGATGAAAAATACAAGCCTATAAAGAGATTACAAAAAACGTTCAACCACAAAATGTATGCATCGCAGTGTATGCAAAAACTGAAATATACATGATCTTGTGAAAGATTTCGCATTATAGACAATTTACAATGAAATAAAACTTGGCAAAACATTATGCATCGGACAGGATTTGAACCTTGGTCGACGAATGCGTGATAGAAAATCCTTAATTTGATATAATTAGGTACCGAAATTGTAATAATGAAAACGATAAATCGATAGAGAATTGAATTCTGCATCGACTACTGATGAAATTTTCGACGGAAATTGGCCCTATCACTGACGAAAACTGTTTGATAATGAACGTTTCATGCAATATCTCATGCGAACATGCTCCAATTCTTACGAAACCATAGATTTAGGTATAACTTTTCATGCTCTTTCGAATGGTATATAACATGTCACTGGAAGTTGAGTTTCATTTTTCAAAATCGGTAGGTCAAAATGTTGGTCATCAATACGGTCATCAATAAACCAATGTGATACAATTATAAATAAAACACTTTCTTTCGCAGCATTATGAAGGACGAATCTTCAAGAATAGAGCACGAGAGCAGTGCCGCGGTGGGCAATGGAAAATACAGTTCATCAAGGCGAGACTGATAGTTTCGCAATGCACGCATTCCACTCAAGTTCTGCGAGGTCGTCCTTCCGTGAGTAAGGTGAAATAACTATTTGTAGTAATGAAGGAAAATGCAGAGATGGTCGTCGATCGGCCATCACTTCGACTCTGGAAACACGAGTGGCATTCCTCGCAATCCTCACCTGCCTCTTCTCTAGAATGACGTGAACGGGGATCTCTTCCTGCTTGAAGAGCTTTTTGTGGAGTTGTAATTGGATATGGAGAACAGTCATTTTTTTCATGTATTGCAATGCGATGAAAAATACAAGCCTATAAAGAGATTACAAAAAACGTTCAACCACAAAATATATGCATCGCAGTGTATGCAAAAACTGAAATATACATGATCTTGTGAAAGATTTCGCATTATAGACAATTTACAATGAAATAAAACTTGGCAAAACATTATGCATCGGACAGGATTTGAACCTTGGTCGACGAACGCGTGATAGAAAATCCTTAATTTGATATAATTAGGTACCGAAATTGTAATAATGAAAACGATAAATCGATAGAGAATTGAATTCTGCATCGACTACTTATGAAATTTTCGACGGAAATTGGCCCTATCACTGACGAAAACTGTTTGAAGATGCACGTTTCATGCAATATCTCATGCGAACATGCTCCAATTCTTACGAAACCATAGATTTAGGCACAACTTTTCATGCTCTTTCGAATGGTATATAACGTACCACTGGAAGTTGAGTTTCATTTTTCAAAATCGGTAGCTCAAAATGTTGAGGTAACGACACAAAAATGATATGGGAGCATACCCTACCCATAGGTATTACACCCTGAAAGTCGATACGATCATTTTGAAGTCTTGTGCCACCCCCTATAGTGGGCCGTCCGAGCATTCGTTTTAAACAATTTCTCTACAACGCAACCACCAGTAGAAAATTTAGACATGAGTCCTCAAAACACCAGGCTTGTGCATATCAAGGGCATATTGTGCAACTTACTTGTGTGAATGCCTTCGTCAGTTGCACTGCTTTACTGAGTGAGTCCAGTGTCTGATGCAACGAGAGAAGCACCAGTTCAGCAATTGATTATTGAATTCAATTGTAAATTATTATTCACAGTCAATCAAAGTCAGCCGCAATGCAATCGTGAAACATAGTTCAATGCGGTTTTAAAATCAACGTCTTTTTCAGCTCACTTTTACGCACAAGGACTGCCGGCTCTGTACGGATATCGAGGTCCCAATCGAAATCTACCCGGTTAACGAGGTCTGAATGGATTCGAACATTTAACGAGGTCCGAATCGGATTATCGAGGTCCCAATCACGTTTTTTTTTGTAAAATTTAAATATGTCAATTGTTACCATTCTTATGCAATAATGATAGATTTGAGATCACATTCATTTCTCAATAAATCCCCCTGTACCTAACTTTAAAAAAAAATCTTTACTCCTCCCAATGCTCACTCAGTGGAGTAGATCAGTTGTGGAAACAAAGTGCATCGAAGTAGCCTGTTTCTACCTCATCTTCCTGCTTCTCTTTGTGACCCAGGCTCCCAGCGGCAGTTGATTATTCCCAAAGCGCTGGATTATTCCAAAGCAAAAATGGATAATACAAATCACGAAATGATAACCAACGAACCCACAATTCCCTAACACGGCTAGTAACACGTGCATGGGCATGGTGTAAAATACTATAAACGAGCAAAAACGATTGTGACCTCGATATTCCGAATGGGACCTCGTTAATCCATTCGGACCTCGTTAATCGATTGGGGCCTCAATATCCGTACAGAGCCGGACTGCATAATCTGATTGAATATATTCAGAACACAGTGTTTGCCGACTCTTTGGCAACCGTCCTCATATTTATGAAGAGGTATTTCCCTCACTTTTTTTCGTATCAAAGGTTGGTCACATGTATGGGCAAGGTTGGTAAATTAAGAGATTAAAGCAATCACACAAATTACGCGACAACTCCGGATGGATTTACCATGTTGTTTGTGGCTACAGCCAATAACAATTAGCGAAATTTGGATGAACAGTTAATCGAGAATTGCAAATTGTAAAATACTAAATAAATACAAACTTGAATCATCGATCTGCTGATTCTCTTTTGCAGATGTCATTTCACCTCTTTCATAATTCTTGCGAGCACTGCCCGAAACTACATAGTATCAAATGCACCTACAGTTTGATTAGATGAGGAGGCTTCTTTCGGCGATCTCCATTCCAAACTCTGTATAGAAGTAATAGAACAAATTACTAATATAATTAAAATAAACCATTATGCTAATTTTTGCTTGAGAAAGTTCGGAAAATCGCTTCAAATGTAATGTACTAGTCATGATGGCCGGATGTAACGTAAAAACTAATCACCCTCTCACAGTCGCATGAACTCCATTACCATCGCAACGATAAGTACGGGTGTGCAACGGAGTACCTGCATTTGTCGATGGTCTATGGAGTCCAACTATTACACGCTCGAATTTGTGGGGGTCACGGGAAAAATTCAAACATTCGATATAAAACAATATGTAATTACCCAAGTGTGAGGTGGTTTTACTGACTGATGATGGGCTGCGGCCCGAAACGTCTCGCCGATCAACGCTGAAGGCGCTACCCCTCATGTCCCCCCTTTCGACTTTACGAAGATAACAATCGTACTATTTTTTATCGACAGAACCGTCAATTTACTATGTACAACAACGCCCGACTACTTTTTGTTCGATAATGAAACAGCGGTTTCACAAGGGGCGTCTTCTAAGTTGTTTACCACGGATTGACCATTTGGTTTAAATTGTATGCTTTGAACGGCCTGCAAAATCATTGCTACTTGTAAGCAACAGTTACATAGAATTTCTGAAACACGAATGGAGGACGTGTAACACGTTCTTGATCGGCCTAATCTGATTGAAATTGTTTGTGAATGAAGATAGCCAGTTTCGCAGGTAAAAAATAAATTCAAATTGTTTAACGATTTTTTCAAAAGATTTATAGCATATAATACATATCAAGAACCTATTATGTATCGATACATTGAATACACTCGCCCAAGATTTGTCCACATGTGTTGAGTAGTAAACGAGACACCTCGATTCTATATCCTGAGATGAGCGAGAGAATGTAATTGATCAAATATTTGGCATAAGAAATAGTGAACACATATTATTTCATGTGTCAAATCATTCTCATTTTGGACGAATGCAACCTAGAGATTCGAATGCTTTGCCCTGGTGATTTCTGACCACAACGAGGAAATAACAATCCGATTGGCTGAGAACATCAATGGGACGAGGATAACAAGGGTACAAACATGATCGCAAGCAAAGTTGTGCTTATGTTAGGTTTACAGTCACATGCACTCCTATTCAAGAAAGGGATAAATTACAACTGAATGTTGGATCGCGGACAGATCGTTGGTCCGTCATATCCTTGAATTCGTAATGTATCTGTTAATATAATGCACACAATATGTACATAGATTTTGCTTCTCGTTCAATTAATACAAATAGAAGTGTGTGCAATGGATAGCAAGTGACTCAACTCCACTCTCCCATTCAGTTGCTACTTCATTGAATGAACGAGAGAGAGAACGAAGAGAGGCATGTAAAGGAAGTATCATATTAGCCATTTCTCCATTGGATGAGCGACATGATTTCTCAATAGGTACCAGATGCAGCAGAGTTCAACTGATATTCGCAACGCATACGATCGGCACTAACAAGAATACGGAGCTTATATGAGATTTTTTTCAAGAGAACAACTGGGAAGTATTTTCACGCCCAGCCATGTTGGATATCATCTAATCGCGCAACGGTAAATCGCCGGTTAAATAAAACGAATGTAATTGGCACGACTGGCAGAAATAAATTTTAAATAGCGATTCCGGAAACATAACATCCATCCGGATCGGTAGCGAAATGGCAAATTTCGAAAATTTATTAGGGTGTCCCAAAAGTTCGTGGAATTTTTTTTCGGAGGGGCGTAATCTTCGCCGTAACGATTGCCGTTCCCAATTGTGAGGACTAGGGTTGGCATTTTGATTCTCTGAGACCGCCATCCCTCGAAAATTAAACAATGGAATGATTCTCAAATTACTCTCCCCCCATTTTGCATAGAATCGAGCGATTCCCTGTTGTTTTGATCAGAGAATCCAAGATTCTCTAATTATGTTGTGAAAGAAAACATCGAAGACAATTTACCCACTTGTGAAACACATTCGACAAGCGACGACTGTTCAAAACAAAATATACATCGCTTGTGAAACACATTTAACAAACGGTGAATTGTCTAATATAAATAATGTAAAATATTTATAAGTATTCCAACAAATCTGCAATTTTGTAAGCTCGAAGGGACCATGATGAGATAGTTAAATTTAAAATTTGAAGAAAAAATATTAATTTTGAACGAAGTTACAGCCTAGAGAATCCGGGATTCTCAGAATAAAGGATTCTCAGAACCCAAGATTCTCAGAATCAAATGATTCAGTGAGTGAGGAATCATACGATTCTCAGAATCCTCAAAGAATCAAAATGCCAACCCTAGTGAGGACCCTTGAATAGGGTCACCATTCCCCACTCACATATCCCATGGAATTTGCATCAGCTGCTCTCCCCTGATTTTAACATAGGTTTATATTAGGGGTACTGTGGTGATCTACCTTCAAGTTTTCGTCTTTAATTATGTTCCTGCTCAGGATCGCGAAGATTTTATTCATCCAACTAGCTAATTGGAAAGTGCCATACCCCACAATTATTTTAGCGTGCTTCACTTGTGCAATTGATATCTATTTAATGATCGTTAACATTCGTTACTGACCCCACTCAAACGTGAAAGAATAGGATCGTTCTTTGTGCGATCAAATCAAACCCAAACCTGAGTATGCGGAAATTGGAAATATTTAGTGGTACTCCATATTACTGCGTACACGCAACATTTGGCAAGCATGGAAGGAAATATATTATCAATTTTATGTTTGATCATGAAATTTCATCGAAAATGACCAAAATTATGATTCATAATTATTTAACTGTTTCATATACAGCAGTTAGCCGATTCCTTCCAAATTTAGTATATATATTGAACAATACATGCTGGACAAAACGGTGAAGAAACTAAGTTGATATCTTTAAGAAGAAAACTTTTACGAATTTATGAAAATAGACAAAAACTCGATTTTGGGTGTCTACAGTATCGATTACATAAACGTTTGTTAAAAATAGGAATGAGCAGCTGATGCAAATTCCATGGTATATTTGATTGGGTAATGGATACTCTAATAAATAGTGTTGGCATTTGGGATAGACAATCGATACCGTGGACTATTCGTTCCTCCGAACAAAAATTCCACGAACTTTTGGGACACCCTAATAGGTTTCCGAACTACAGTGCGGCGCATTTCTCAATGTGTGATATATCAGGTTGATGCAAAAGTTTCTTTCTTTTTTTTTATTTTTCAAATTTCTGCTGGCGTGCGTAGGCGTTCACGATTTTCTAAAAACTATGTGTTATGGCCGTGATAGTATATTGCTTTCGTGTGTTTGCTTTCAATCTACGTATCGCATAAAGATGCTGGTAAATTTTCGAAACGAAACATAGGAAAACTGCATTTTTTGTTCCTGATTTTCTTATAATCGTGATGTACTTGATCTGCTAATTAAAACAGCGCTAGGACAAGAGTTGTGATTCTTCAGATGAACACAATAAATCCGCATTCGAACGTGCGTCGGAAACAACGGACATGAAAAAGTGTTCCAGCGTCTCAAAATCATAGTTTCAAAAAATTCAGCTCATCAACCGCTGGAAGAATCCTTTCCTAATTATGCATGCATGCTTACACAGTAAGGTACTTCAGAATAAATCGCAATTTATCCCTCTTCATCTTCGCGCAAGAATACAGTGATCATTAAAGGAGGGGTCTCGGCAAAGTAGCCGCATTGATAGAAGGGAGGTTCTACCCTCCAAAGATCATAGCGCTAGCTAGGAAGCGTACACACATCGACTAAAACCGGTATCAACAGTGAAAAATCATTAGTTGATTGGTCAAATGGAATGAACTGGGGAAGCCAAAATGTTCCTTTCAGAAAAAAAGAAAGAAACTTTTGCATCAACCTAATAGAACAATAAATAGCTACACTCACCGAGTACTACGTGTGTGCACATTTAGGGGGATTTCAATTTTTGGTCTGGTGCCAACTGTATCTGCAAATATATTAACTGAGTCAAAAAGTCTCTCATAAAATTTTACAGCCCACAGAAGTTTTAGTTTCCGACAACTAGCGAGACTCGTGCCACACCCCAATTTAATTAGCCATTGAACCACGGCAAACTCAGTTTAGGAACAACGGCGAAAGAATAATACAATTAAACCTAATTCGAGAAATCGACGAGAGATCGCAGATATTGTTTCAGTTCTTCTAGACCACAGACCAATCGTGAAAAAATGTCTAATGAAAGGAGTAGATTAGGTTTTTTTATGTACAATATGAAATAAGTATAAATTCACTCCCTTCCTCTTTCATCGGTCCTTGCGGAGTTGCACACTACAACGGCAGCAGACCGACAGAAGGACTACAATACGCCTATATAAACAAGGTATAGATACACCAAAGAATGAAAAATGAACATGAACTTTATCATTTTTGCGATCTTTAGAAGAAATACGTCAGCAAGGGTTTTATGTTTCAGAATTTTGATAAACCCTACAGATTTGTGAGTGTGATGATTAGAGTGGGTCTTCATGAACAATAAATATTTTTAAAAATCTAATTCTCACAAAGCCCTAGTGTGCACTTGCTACACCTTAGTCGTTGTACCTCTTCTGCACACTGTGGTAAACCAGGAAACGAGGGTCACGAGAGCCGACTACAATTTTAAATTATTATTGCGCTCATGTTTGCCCGCGCAAGTGAGATTTGCGTGATCGCCTATTTAAAAAAAAACAACCTTCGCACCCTCGAAATACCAGATTATTTAGTTTCTGTTTCCATAAACTAGCGATAATCGTGCCACACTCCGATTTAATATACACATGCGCCACGATTAACTCAATTGTATTTAAATTGATACTTGTAAAAATAGAAATAAACATACCCTCGAACAATCCCCGAGAGACTGCGTAAAAACGGAATTATCTAACCTGAACCACATATCAGTGTCTGGACTAGTATCATTGGATATATATATTGTTTCTGCTCTCTCATCGGCCAGATCGATGGGAGCGTCTTCAATGATGAGAAAACGCCGAGTGATTGTTTGCTATGATTAGAAAGCGACTCAACTTCTCTCTCACCTCAGTGTTCCTGCATCGAATTGACGTGAGAAGGGCAGCAGCCGTCGAGTCCCGAAATTCCGGAAAGAAGGGCCTGCAGATGAACAATTAAACATTATAACGATGTGCGTTTTTGCATTTTAACCTGCATGGGACCCTGAGAATGGATAGATAAACCCTCTCATTTCATTTTTTTAAGACGGAATCGTATCCTCGGTGATCACTCAGTATTCATGTCTCACTCATGCAAGAAATTGCAATTTGTTAAAGTTCAATTGTATTAATATTTGTTCACTTAGCACATTGATCAATATGAGAGACTTTTTGACTCAGTGAACATATTTGTAGATACCCTTGGCACTAGGCCAAAAATCTAAATCCTCCTAAATGTGCACACATGTAGTACTCGGTGAGTGTAGCTCAGCCGTAGCCTATTTAGTGCTCTAAATCAATGGTTGAGAAATGCGCGGCACTTTAGCCTGAAAACCTCAATTTTCGAAATTTGCCATTTCGTTACCGATCCTAACGGCTGCTGTCTCTAAAAATAGGAAATATTCCGGTGATTATGCATGCCAAGTTACATAATTATGGGAATTAAAATGAATGAGAAAAATCGAAATTTCGAAAAATATGTTCCAATTTTAATTTGCATCTCCTTCGGATGATATGAGATTAACACTTTTTATTGTTTCAGTGTATAGCGCGGGATGAGAACTGTTTACTCTTAGAAATAAACAAAAATTAAAAATATAGTTTGGGAAATTTCAACAAAAAACGGAGGTCAACGTGAAATAAAATCAGTTCATGATAGGCCATGGCCTACCGTAACCCAACATCAGAAATGAAGGACAGGTGTTCTAGGGTTGCCCTACACGGAGTACTCGCTGATTAACATCCACCAGCGTCAACAAAATCTGGATACGCACTCGCGCGCGCCAGAGCGCTGATGTTAAAATATGTCCAGCGATTACGGTAGTTATTTAGCATTAGTGCTCTGGCGCGCGCGAGTGCATATCCAAATTTTGTTGACGCTGGTGGATTTCCCTCAGCGAGTACTCAGTGTAGGGTAACCCTAGAACACCTGCCCTCCATTTCTGATGTTGGGTTACGGTAGGCCATGGCCTATCATGAACTGATTTTATTTCAAGTTGACCTCCGTTTTTTGTTGAAATTTCCCAAACTATATTTTTAATTTTTGTTTATTTCTAAGAGTAAACAGTTCTCATCCCGCGCTATACACTGAAACAATAAAAAGTGTTAATCTCATATCATCCGAAGGAGATGCAAATTAAAATTGGAACATATTTTTCGAAATTTCGATTTTTCTCATTCATTTTAATTCCCATAATTATGAAACTTGGCATGCATAATCACCGGAATATTTCCTATTTTTAGAGATAACAGACGTTAGGATCGGTAACGAAATGGAAAATTTCGAAAATTTAGGTTTTCAGACTAAAGTGCCGCGCATTTTTCAACGATTGATGTAGAGGACTAAATAGGCTACGGCTGAGCTATACTCACCGAGTACTACACGTGTGCACATTTATGAGGATCTCCAATTTTGGCCTAGTGCCAAGCATATGTTCACTGAATCAAAAAGTCTCTCATATATCGTATCTGATCATGCAATTCAGTCATTAATACATGCCTACACCATGAAACCTCCTAGTTGTATTGTGATCAATAAATCGACAGTTAGTGTTGCTGCAATACTCTGAATAAGAGATATTCGGGTCTCTTGTGCGGAGTTTCACCAATTATTTTCAAACAGAAATGAATACAAAGATAATGACAGCCAGCGACCACATTCATACAAAAATAATTTTGAGAATACAATGGACGGAGGATTGTTCTGCATCATGATCAACCAGGGATCATTTAATCGTGTAGCCACGAAATGCCAGGTTATACAATTTTAAGAAATCTGCTAATTTGAAGACATAACATAATTTGTCAACATAACAGAATTGTTTGAACAAAAATACGATTCAGGAATAATAAATGTTTTTTCGCTCACCTTGACAATATACCTTGGCAATCCAAAAATATGAAAGCGCGCATGGGGTCAGCATCAGAACGCTAGAGTGACTACTACATCTTGTTGTTAGTTCATTGATTTTGTTAGTTCATCCGCTACTGACTTTCCAACACATTTCTTTCGTTCAAACGTACAGGAAATACCGTCGATGACGTCGTTTGGATCGACGCTGATCCGGATAGAACCGGGCATCGATGATACACTGAGAAGCGAAGAGATTACGAATTTCCCTCTCTTTCTCTACCTCTCTTTTGACTATTCAGAGTATAATTTCATGACATGCATTTGCGGATCTCTCGGCGTTGGTTGCTGTACTAATGCACAATCAAGATTAATTAATATTTTGTTTATTTTATGAAGCCACAGGCGAATTATTGTACGCGACATCAGCGAACTGCCTTTGTCATCCCTCTGGACTCCAAAATCACCTGGTCCTAAATTGTATACTCGTAATAAAATCACAGGCATAGCTAGAATGAAGAATGAGGAAACATTCAATTCAACCGACGAATAAAATTATATTTTAAGCTCTGAATCTTCCGTTTCGCCCTCAGTACTCAAATCTTTCTTACTCTCTCAAAGCACTAGCGACCACGGTTTTACTTGATAAAAATCAAGCATCAAAAGATAAAGAAATATTCCTCCCATAAGGTACATACACAGATCACAAAATACTTCTTCATTCTCGAGATCACGGACTAAAAATTAAGTTGTTCAATACGGGTGCGAATTCAGTTTTGGAAAAATTGTACTGCACTCACCGTTTGTTCAAACGATTGTTGAAACGAGACAGAAGGCAGCGAATATGAACATGGAATCGATGCACATTGCTCGGCATTAACAACCTGAAATAAATCTTCGAAAAAATTCGTACCCGCAATATTATGGTAAGATTATTTCACAACATAATTTTCAGTTTCCATCATCCAGCGAGACTCGTGTCACACACTTACCTGATAAACACACAGTGCGACTCATCCTTACGGTGGAAAATATTAATTGGGATACCCTTCCATTATCGACGAGATAAATGTATAATCTCACATGAACTTCATGTCAGTGTCTGGACTCCAGTACTATTGTTTATCTAGTGTTTCTGCTCTCTCACCGGTCAGATCGATGAGAGCGCACGTTCAATAGCGAGAGATGACCCAGAGATTGTTTGCTATGATGAGAAAGTTACTGAACTCCACAATCCCTTCAGTATTACTGTATCGAACTGAACAGTGAGAGACAACAGCCGTCGAATCGCATCACTTCTAAGGGATGACTTGCAATGACACAATTAATTATTACAACGAATTTACGAAATAGTATACTGCATGTGACTTGAAAATAGACAGATAAATCATTTCATTTATGACTTTATTTTTTTCCCAGATATACAGGCACTGAATAGAATTTTGAGTAAAAAAAGGTAAAGGTGCAGTCACCCATTATTCAGGTCTCACTGATGCACGAAATAGGGTTGGCTTGTCAATCAAGATTACAAGATCTTCGAATAAATTCACTAAAAATAATTTTACTCATATCGGTTTTAATCTCACAATTCTCTAATGGTGATCTATCATTTGTCATGACTTGGATTCATAATTTTTCAGCAGCCAGCTGCCCAGCATTAACTGGAAAAGCATAATTAAAATAAATATGATAATATAATAAACACTAAGCCGCGATTCTTTGGCTAGGGCCTCATGCCCACATTTTATCGATTATTTAAAACGCTGTCTCCCTTAGAACGGAGGGGTATGTGGCACAATCGTTCAAAGTCATCACCGGAAGCTCAAACTTTGTGGTCAGAGTGCCTATGGGTGGGATACACTTCAGCCAAAAAATTGGACCCAAAAGTTGATCTTTGAACTTTGAGATCGAAAAATTTCATCTTCATTTTAAGCCAGCATGTTATATACCATTCGAAAGAGCATAAAAAGTTATATGTAAATCCAAATTGTCGAACCCGAATATCAATATTTGCTCAAGATAATTGAAAAATTGTGAAAAATTTACAAATCGTTTGCATTCAAAAAAATATTTTGCCATGTTCCAATGAGGGGTAGCCCGTGGAAAGTTAGTATGTTGTGTGAAATAACATACTGAATCCAGAAAAAAATACCTCATTTCGCTCCGACATACCAGACATTGACTTTTCTGCGAATATCTAGCACGCAATCGTCGACGCGGGTTCGAATCCTCCCGGCAGCACTAATGTTTTGCCAACTTTTATTTTGAATTAAATGGTATGTTTTCGACATTTATTGAATTCAAATGTAGTTAAAGACATTTTGAGTGGCTTGGCGTGTTGTATTGGCTTTATTCAGCAAAGAACAATGTGATATAAAGTATCAGTTATCATAATAGTGCTCGTTCACTTCGCTTGGCTGTTGATTGAGTCTACAGGGGCGGTATTCTTTCCTCGATTTCGGCCTCGCCGAATTTTTTGGCTTTCCGAAATTTTCGGAAATAGCCGAAATATTTGAAACAATGAAAGCAAAATATCACCGCAGCGGAGGGGATCGAAATGATGACCTCCGCGTTGAAAGCTAAGGCGATACCACTTCGACGCGGATAGTTCTGCCGAACAGGGGAGAGGTGATCAATGAGGAGTGGGATGTCGCGTTGATTTGCGTAAACCATATTTTATCGCTCGTGAAAAGGTTATTATTAATCCACAACTTATCCCAACTTATCACACAGTTCCTACTCATTCCCTTCTAATCGACTTGAGCTCTAACCTTGCAGGGTTAGAGAGATAATATGCGTAGTGGGAGAAGCGGGAGGAGTTAGATAAAGGAAAATTGCAATATCGCTGCACGGTTCCTATATCACATAGGAATTATCACAATGTTTCGGCTTTCGAAATAGAGCTCCGAAATATTGTGAAGAAAAATTAATCAATTTTCGGTCAATCTGCTGAAAATTTCGATTTCGGCGAGGACGAATCATTTTCGGCAACCACTCGCTCAAAACGCGGCTGGCGAAATTGAGGAAAGAATACCACCCCAGCTTTGATTTCCTTTCACCCTTTGCTTCCTTCGAAGAAGTGGTTGCTTCTCCGAACGGTGTGAATACCCTTATTTCCCTTATTTTTATCAAAATTGCATTTCAAACGTTACCAAATTGTGAAATAATGGTACCTGATCAAGAATGAGACGAGTCTATGGATCTTCGCTGGATCGTATTGTGGGTGGACCATTCGCTCTACTTTCGGAGCTAGTGCGACTCTCGTACTTCTCCATAGACACAAAGTGAAGATCGAAGGCAGCAAAGAAGAAGGGAGGAAAGAATTGCAAGAGGACGAAAAGATCTGATGACGGAATGGAGGAATGCAAGAATGATGAGGAGGAGGAGTGAAATCGTGGTGATCAAGCCCGGGAACGAGATATTCGGAATTCCGTCTCAAGAGCTGGCCCTGATGGGATCATTCGAAAGCCTCGCAGATAGCCAGGAACGTGACGATGAGGATTCTGAAGAAGTGAGCAGAGAGGGGAGATTTCCTGAGGAGCCGATATCTGCCGTTGTTTCTAGTCTGGGCCAAGTACTAGGAATTCCCGTGGAGATGCCGAATTATGTTACCAAAGAGACCTATGACCAAGTGTCCGTGGAGGACTCGCAAGAGACAGGAGATGAGAGTTTTTTTGCAATGCTCGAGGAGGAGATGAAAGAAGTTCGAAACAGAAGAACGCGAGCTCACAGAACTTATGGAGAAAGGCATTTCAACGTTCATGATTGATAATTGGCTCGAATCTAATTGTTTATCCATAGAATAAAAATCTTAGTAATAAGTTCTCTAATTTTCACATACAATGAAGCGAAATAAAATGATGAGATTGCACCAGAATTGAAAGCTGTAGACTCAATCAACAGCCAAGCGAAGTGAACGAGCACTATTATGATAACTGATACTGTATATCACATTGTTCTTTGCTGAATAAAGCCAATACAGCACGCGAAGCCACTCAAAATGTCTTAAACTACATTTGAATTCAATAAATGTCGAAAACATAACATTTAATTCAAAATAAAAGTTGGCAAAACATTAGTGCTGCCGGGAGGATTCGAACCCGCGTCGACGATTGCGTGCTAGATATTCGCAGAAAAGTCAATGTCTGGTATGTCGGAGCGAAATGAGGTATTTTTTTCTGGATTCAGCATGTTATTTCACACAACATACTAACTTTCCACGGGCTACCCCTCATTGGAACATGGCAAAATATTTTTTTGAATGCAAACGATTTGTAAATTTTTCACAATTTTTCAATTATCTTGAGCAAATATTGATATTCGGGTTCGAAAATTTGGATTTACATATAACTTTTTATGCTCTTTCGAATGGTATATAACATGCTGGCTTAAAATGAAGATGAAATTTTTCGATCTCAAAGTACAAAGATCAACTTTTGGGTCCAATTTTTTGGCTGAAGTGTATCCCACCCATAGGCACTCTGACCACAAAGTTTGAGCTTCCGGTGATGACTTTGAACGATTGTGCCACTTCTCCTCCGGAATCTGACTTACCAGGGGAGGTCGCGCAATGTATATGGAGTTTCTAAACGAGACCTAGCGCATTCGAAAGAGGAGAAAATTCTAAGAACTTCTGTTGTTTTCAAATTTGCGGAACGTTCATGTGGTGATGTGGGTTCATAGTGGGGAACGTGCAATTTTTGAGGCGTCCCTGAACTACCATAAACTCACATACTGCCGAGGGCTCCACATGAGCGTTCCGCAAATTTGAAAACAATAGAAGTTCTTAGAATTTTCTCCTCTTTCGAATGCGCTAGGTCTCGTTTAGAAACTCCATATACATTGCGCGACCTCTCCTTGTTAGGGAGACAGCGTTTTAAGAGACCGGATCTGAGAAGAGTCACCATTTCACCCATACCCCCCGGACATTCCGCCAAGATTTCCGATTCAGGCCTTGGTACTAATAGGACCTAGAGTGCTTAGGGTCTTTATTTGAAATTTAACAGCGGTACCCTCTATCTCGCGCAAAGTGGCGCGCCAGGTGCGGGTACAGTGAAAAATGATGAAAATTCATATTTTCTCAGCCGAACAAGGTGAACTCAAAATTCCTTCTGCATTATGTTAGTGTAAGCGCTCTGGGACACTATTGAAATCGAATTTACGTTGATTCTGAAAATTATATTTTCATCGCACTTTTCACATTTTCCGAGTTCGTACTATCGTGCTTACATTTGGGACGCTAATTTCTTGCGCCGCTTTGCAACACATTCCTCCAAGCATTTATTTAAACTATCACATTGGAAATCCCAACTACATTAAGAAGTGAAAAATCGTTCTGAACCTCGTAAAGTCATCAACGACACACTCATTTTTCAAAATTTCAGCTCTCTTGTGCCAAGTAGGCGCATAAATTGATCAGCATATGACATTCCATCAAAGTATGTGTACGTCTAAGATCAAAAAACTAAAGTTTCAAAAAGTCTGAAAAATCGATTTTTCACACATCTAAATTTTCAATTTTTGTTCACAGTTATCTCCTCATTTTTAAAAGGCTGCGGATTAACAAATGATAATTATTGTAGTATGTACTATGATGAGTACGATATTGTAAAACGAGTGCCTCATGATTAAGTCAAAAATTTCATGCCGTGAAAATGCAAAATCGATGAGTTCATTCAAGGACATTATGCGATTTTGACTAGATAACCGATGAAATCAGCACGTTATCACCTGTATTCGAAGTTTCATACTCACACTAGTGGGATAAATGCATTTGGGAACCACGTTTCAATTGCTTCGAAAAGTTTGAAAAAATGGTTACGAGCCGCGATAGATGAAAAAATGAAAAACAACATATTTTATCAGTCGAATGAGATATTTCCAAAATTGTATTCGCATTATGCTGGCATGCACAAAAGTGCTCTGAAACAGTACCAGCCTCCAATCTTGATTTGTTCTGAAAATTATTTTTTCACTCAATATTTCACTTTTTTGCGAGTTTATAATATCGTGATTACATTTGGGACGCTATTTTTATGTGATGTATTGTAATACGTTCTCCCTAGCTTCCATTGAAACTATCACATTGGAAATCCGAACAACATTAAGACGAGAAAAATCGTTCAGAACCTTGCAAAATCATCATCGACAAACGTATATTACAAATTTTCCGTTCTATTATGCCAAGTAAGCACAAAAATCAATCGGAATATGACATTTCATCAACGTATGTGCACGTTTATGATGAAAAAACAAAAGTTTCAAAAAGTCTGAAAAATCGATTTTTCCCACCTCTAACTTTTTAATTTTTGTTCTCATTTATCTCCGCGTTTTCAAATGGTTGCGGAGGAATACCTGCTAATTATTGTAGTATGTACTACGAAATATAATGAAATCACAAAAGGAGTGCCTCATTTCTCGATTAAGTAATAAATTTCAGGCCGCCAAAATGCCAAATCGATGAGTTCATTCAAGGACATTATGCGATTTTGACTAGATAACCGATGAAATCAGCACGTTATGAACTGCATTCGAAGTTTTATACTCACATTAGTGGGGAAAATGTCTTTGGGAACTAAATCTCTATACGTCTAAAATTTAAAAAAAAAATTTCTGAAACATTTTTCTGCAACTTTTTCGGACCCCCTCGGCCATTTCACAACGCTCACGCTGCGGGGATGAGTGCGGTCGTCTAATTGACGTATTTTTTCAATAATTTTCCAAACATGTGCATGCAGTAAAATTGGTTATGTTAAATGTGATTAAAATAAGCAAATATTTATGACAATCGGAAAGGTTTACTACGAATAAGATATTCATTGAACAATTAAGAATGCGAGTGAAATAGCATTTTATGTTGCCTGTCGTGTGCATGCCGCTCTGGCAAGTCCGGTTTATCCGGCATCTCGGGCATCTCAGGCATCTCAGGCATCTCGGGCATCTCAGGCATCTCGGGCATCTCAGGCATCTCCGGCATCTCAGCGTCCACTGGTATATACGATTCTTCCAGCTCCTCATGTTCCACTATCTCCTCATTTGGGTCATCATCATCATCATGTTTGAACAGTTCATTATAGTTCGCCATAACTGCTCTTCTGAAGATCTCCTCCTCGTCGAATAGTGGCTCTGTTTCGTACTCCAATTCCTCATCTCCCTCGGTTTTGAATAGCTCATTCACTTCATTCACTTCCTCTTCATCTACCTCCATCATCTCCTCATCTTCTTCCTTATCCAGCTTCTTTTTCTTGTGCTTCTGTTCAGTCTTCTTCCTTTTTTCGATCTTCGTCCGTTTGAATCTCGAAAAGACACCGGCAATCTGTCTCGAAGAGAGCAGATCATCCAGAGCGAACATCATTTCTCCTCCCGGTTTAGTCTTGGTTCTCATCAGTTCCTCAGCTCCTCTCGCATCCGTCTTCGCTCCAGTCTTCTCACCCTCGTCGTATATCTGCCGAAGGAATTTCTTGACGGCCTCTGGGAATCGCCTGTTTTGTCTTCTCTTCGGAATAGCCCATCCCATCTGTTGTTGGATTCCATTCGCATTGTCGTCAGCGAGAGCAGATGAAGCCTCATCAATCACAGGGCAGACCCTTAGAGGAAAGACCGCCTCGACGAAACTTGAGTATGAATGAAGGGCATAATCCAGAACATTCTCGATTTCAGGTCGTCTCAGATGCTTCCCAATAAGCATATGTCTCTCCAGATTCTTCTCGAAAATGAATTCTTTCGCGCAAGATTCGACAGGGCACCGATAGAGTACAAAGACCAATGTAGTTTTCTGCTTGCACTCCTTCGATTCTTGCTTCTGGTCACACACAGTATCTTCATCTTCCTCTTCTTCCTCCTCCTCATACATATCTCCTTCCTCCTCGTTCCCTTCCTCCTTCTCGAGTGCTTCGGCAGCCTCCTTCGCCTTGCGCATCATCATCTCACGCTTCGTCTCTCGTTTTTCTCCCACTCGAGCCCAGAAATTTTCCAAGTACTCAGCTCCTCCTGTTTTCTCCACCGCCAATGTGGCCTCATTGGGAAGGAGAGTGGAGTATGGAATCGTTTTGCCCTTTCCAATTTTCCAGAATCGATGAACACGAATTGAATCCTCCTCGAAAGTGAACGCATTGTACTTGCTGAGATCGGGAATCGGAGAAGAGGATATTTTGGGTTCCTCGTTCTCTTGATTTCCCACCAATCTGACGAGCTCGTAGCTGTATCCAGGACGAGTCGCTCCTTGATCCAAAGCGTGGAATAACTGGTCGGGATTTGTGACTGGTTTTCCTGAGTCGGCGTAGGCACGGACATCTCCCTTCATTACAGCGGATCCACGGTCGCAAGGCCCTTTCCCAGCTTGTGCCTCGGAGAAGTACCAGCCGGCAACCTCGATTTTCTCATCCATGGCAATAGAGTAGATTAATGCTATTGTGGATGAGCTCTTGTATGGACCTGAATATGGTATTTTTGCACATAACATATCGCAACGATCTCTATCAATTATTGTCTTTATGTAGATAAAATACAAAATAATTTTTTTCCCACAACCAACCAGCCTGGTCCGATCGCAAGAAGACTCTTGAAATGCCTCTTCTACGAAGCTGGTAGAAAATTGATCGAATGATTGCCGTAACCATCGCTGAATCCTGTGATTGTTTGTTCGAATTTATAACGCAGTAATTGGAAAATATATCTCACTTCTCGCTCTCCTTTGATGATCGTTACAAAGTGATGCTGCCATAAATCGCCCTTTTCCCACATGAGTGCATTCCCCATATGCCATGGCATCCCCCGAAGGGCGTACCAGTCCGAAGTCGATTCTCGTGGATTCAGGGGGAGTAGCTTCATGATGAAGTCCAATGTCAGGATACATTCTCCAGGCTGAATATCATTATGTTATAATATCCTTTCAAATGTTCATCAATTACCTTCAAGCCCGACACAATCTGCTGTCTGTCGTACTCCGACTTCGCTACACGAAGCTGATGGGCCTTGAGCTTCTCGATCTTGATCACCCAGTCGTTCAAGTCCCTCATCATCATCTCAATCTCATGCCTGAAGTTCTTGTCCTCCTTGTGCTTCTTCAGAAGTTCATTCAGAGTCTCCCTCATGTCTGCGAACCAGACATGCACATTCTCGCACTGATGGCATACACGCGTGTGACTGTGACTCCAGGGTGACTTCGGCTTGATACAGTCCATTTGAAAAGCGAGATCATCTGGGTCGGAAAGTGCGAAGCTGAATTTCAAATTGAAAATAGCTTTACGTTGGAACACGGTTCTCCTGTAAAAAAGAAAATGCGACAAAAAATAAGTAGGAACCAATGCGAGAAAAAATTTTGGATCACGGATTTCGATATCAATGAATACCTATATATAACGCGCAGTGTCTGTGCGTCTGTCCGGATTGCGAAACTATTGCGAAACATGAGGGAGAGAGATCGCGCGTCAACAAGTTGCGAAACGAGTGATTGCGAAAGGCGGGGGGGGGGGGGCGGGGCTGCCGGACTAGTAAACTATAAGGCTGACCATAGTGAGGGCGAGGAAGCCGTGCATCCATTTCATTTTTCGAAATTTGCATTTTGAACGGAGTTATGGCTTACCGCTTTGAAAGGCCGTATTTCGGTCAATTTTTTTCCTACAGCGAGCGAATTTTTTTTTGCAATCGGTTCGTAATAGATAAATTATAAACAAGTTCTCAAACAAATTCTCAGCATAAGAGAACTTGTGTATATATTTCTATATTACGAACCGATTGCAAAAACATCGCTCACTGTAGATCAAAAACTTACCGAAATACGACCATCCCACACGGTGAGTCGGAAAATGAAGCGGATAGGCGGCTTCCTCGCCCTCACTATGGCCAGTCTTACAGTTTATATCGAAATTCGTGATCCAAAATTTTTTTGTCGCAAATGCGTCTCATTTTCATACATTTTTACAGGACATCCGTGGTAAATGTATACCTCCAACAATGGTCGCCAATGGTTGAGTATTCCTTCACATGAATGAAGTAGTCTGTGCACAAGTATTGGCTGCTTGCGAGCATCATCGAGCGAAGAGAGTCATGCAGATACTTGGAAATCCAGTTCTTCACCAGCATATTCTCAATTGCAATGACCGCACGATCGAAAGCCTAAACAATTCTTACATCATACCAGAAGAATTTGAAATTATTGCATAACTATTATTACATAATATCATTTGAAAATTATTATATTATATTTCAAAAAAGCCGTCGCATCCGCGATGATAATATCCACTCCGTGGAGAGACTTCCTTCTCTCAGCAGCACAGACTTTGGCAATTTTTCTTGCCGTTGTTTTCGGAATGAGCATATCTCCTTCTTTATAATCTATCAGCTCTCTGATGAGGGGAATTATAAATTGAGTTGAATGACCAAAGAACTAACTTTTTATATGTCGAGTACAGCTCCCCAATTCGCAATTTTCTGATCGTGTTAGGAATCGATATCCACTTTCCCATAGAATCCTTGACTTCTCTCGTACCATAGGGTGCGTTCAGGGTGGACTTGAAGGTGCAGTATTCTATATTTCTTGTTGTAAGTTGCAAATAACTCTATACCTGCACAAATGTTGCAAGAACCGGTTGATAATCGGCTTGTTGTTTATAGCGACGTCGATGGGTAACCAAGTGAAATCCTCTCCCCGCGTACTTCCTAGCGTCGTTTAGATAGTGTCTTGATAGCATCGATATAAACTTCTGGATCTCAGAGAGAGGAAAATGTGAGATCATCGAGAGAGCAGCCAGTTTCTCAGATCGGGATGCGGCGTACTGGAAGGCATCTCTGACGTGATTCATCGTCTCGATGTAATCATTGGATCGTGGACGTTCGTAGGGGCCAAATTCCTTGCATACTTTCTCCATCAGGGATTGGGGATCTTCTGGTGCCATATAGTGAGCTATCACATCCGTTGCGGCTGCGAGTTCTTCAGCCTTTCTTCTGCGACTTCTCGGATCGATCTCGTGCCAGTTACTCGTTGCGATAGAAGGGTCCAGTTCAAGCTTGTTCATGAACTCAATGTACGCTTCCTTCCCTCCAGCAGGATAATTGGGAGGATGAATGAATTCTCGCACAGTAGGAGGAAATTCTCGATGATGGGGTATAAATGGCGGATCTCTCTTGTCTCCCTCGTCAGAATCCGAATCTATATCCATGGCAGTGTCCGGATCCTTCAATAAATTTAGTTTGACAAGAGAATAGATGGTGATTGTTCCTTCTCTAATAATTTTATGAGAAGGAAAATTTCGTCAAGTCTACCCCCCCCCCTTCCCATCTACAGTCGCGCACAAAAGTATTTGGGCACTTTTTGAAGTTTTTGACCAGGAAAGCCATCAATCTGAAACTAGGGTAAAAATTACAAATTCATCGGAGATTATGATCATGATATTGGGGCATGACGCAATAGCCCAGCCATTGCGTAGTGATGACGTAATAAAATAGGACTTTTTCAAAACGGCATTATTCTTACATGGATTTTTTCGTGCTGGCTAAATTTTCAGTGGTTGGAGATATGACTGAGGACTTCCCAGAATTTTATTTTTATTTTTTTTTAAGTTGCTGCTCGGTCGGGCATTGGCTACAGCCTTGCTGCAAAATGGAGGTCAGAAATTCAGATCTCTGCTTCTAGACAAGCTAGAGACTGGTTCAAGTCCTCAAAATGATCAACATTACGAGTGCATACGATCCTGGGAGTATTACAACAATAACTCCAAATTTTCCCTCAGGGCATGAACAAATCATTTTTTTGTATGACCATTTTTTGGACTTTCACAGTTTTGCGGGAAAGTTAGGTAAAAATCTGGTTTTTATAAAGGCATATTTAAAATGTATTGAAAAAAACTGATTCCCAACTTCTTAGAGAGTTAGGATAACTTTCCTGCCCGTGGCGACCGTTATTCTGAGGCGTACTTAACAAGGGAATGGTACGCGCACTCGGTAAAATTATGGAATCTGGCATATTGGTCCTCAATCAGGACCATGAGTACATTCGAAACCATGTTTCAGAAAATGCACGATTTGTGTTTTGAGCCAGATAAATCGATAAATGTGCCAGGCTGCGATTAGCGGCATGGGGTGTATTATGTTCTCCAGTGTTCTCCAGTCAAAACAAAAAGCGCGTTCTCCGGTCAAAACAAAAATCGTGCATTTTCTGAAACAAGGTTTCGAATGTTCTCATGGTCCAGATTGAGGTCCAATATGTCAGATTCCATAATTGTACCGAGTGTGCGTACCATTCCCTTGTGAGTCGGGAAACACCCTGTTTACCACTACGAGCGAGAGAGTACAGACGACGAGAGTGCGTAAACGAGATGTTTCCGTCACAAGTATACGTCCGAAACAAGTATACGGGCAGGAAAGTTAAACACTCTAAAACGTTATCAGTTATTCAATACATTTTGAATATCCTTATACAAAAACCAGATTTTTACCTAACTTTCCCGCAAAATTGTGAATGTCCATAGGGCATGAACACATCAAAAAAAGTGATTTGTTCATGCCCTGAGGGAATATTTCGAGTTTTTGTTGTAATGCGCTCAGGATCATATGTACTCGTGATGGCTATCATTTTATGACTTGAATCAGTATCTAGCTTGTCTATGCTGACATGGGAATGGTCTGACGACACATGCCCCGATCTTCACCAAAATTGGAGGGTATACTAAATCGACTGTGCTGATTTCAATTCCGTTGTCAAAATCTGCCAAACAGGTCAGATAAATCCTAGATAAATCCTCTCGAGGTATAAGAATAGTCATATACTCGACGCTGAAGAATCTCCTAACATATCAATGGTAAATTATCGATTTTTCAATGACCTATTTGGCAGAATTTGAAAACGGATTTGGAATCAGCATAGTCGATTTAGTATATACTCAAATTTTGGTGAAGATCGGAATATGTGTCCAGAGACCAAGCCCATGTGAGATCTGAATTTCCGACCTCGATTTTGCAGCAAGGCTGTAGCCAATGTGCGACCGAATTTTTTTTCTGGGAAGTCCTCAGTCATATCTCCAACCACAGAAAATTTGGCCAGAATCCATGTAAGGATAGTGCCGTTTTGAAAAAGTCCTATTTGATTACGTCATCACTACGCAATGACTGGGCTATTGCGTCATACCCCAATATCATGATCATAATTTCCGATGAATTTTGTGTATACTACCCTAGTTCCAGATTGATGGCTTTCCTGGTCAAAAACTTGCAGCAGTTCAAAAAAATAGTGCCCAAATACTTTTGCGCGCGACTGTAGGTCGCATGTGTCCTTTTAGGGATCGCGCGCCTCGAAACAAAATTCGCTAATAATCTAAAGGCTACGGAATTCCAACCGTTCTCTAAATGTTGACCCCTCCTCCTTAAGTTAAAGTTTCATATAGCATTGACTGAAATAAAAGGACAAGTAGGGAGGTAATTCAAGATAGTTATAATTTTTCGGACTATATATGTTGCTCTGTGAATGATATTTTCTGAGGAATATCGGAAGTTCGCGCTTTCTAGCCATCTGGAACAGTTCGAACGAATTTAGGGAAGGAGTGATGTATTTACGAGTAAAGGAACGCGAGGAATATGTCCCACTCACCTCTATAGACGCCTTTGCGAGAATCCCCTGGGCGACCTTGTTGTGCATTGCGCACACAGCTGAAAGAAAAAAATGAAATGTTAATTGATGAGAATAAAACACTATATGTGGCATACTCACGTAGACCGGGGTGTATCAGGACACCTTTCAGCATCAAAATGGCTTTAGCTTCATCGTTCTCAATGTAATGGACGTCTCGATGCAGAACTTCGGCATGCTCGTGTTGTTCAAAAGGAGGAGGCATCGAGCATATAGGATCATATCTTTTGACTGAAATTACATTATGTTGAAATTACATATGTGGCCGTTTGCCTAAGTATCAAGCAGGTGTTTGCACAAACCTAGAATTTCAATTATCTGTAACTTTGTATTTTGGGGTAATCAAGGGTGCGATATGAGGCCGTTTCTTTGGCCTAAGAATCGAGCAAGGGCCGGCATAGTCCACAAATAGTTATTTTCTCGAAATATGTATTTTGGGTTCCTAGATTCTTAGGAAAAGGACCTCATATATAGAAAAACGTTAGGCATCGCACTCATTTTGCCCCTGGCGACTTCGTTAGCTCCTGAAGGCGTTTCGGTATCACACATCTTCTCTTTCTCATGTCTCAACTTTCACTATTTGTTTTATCAAGCAAATATTGAAATAATTGTGCTCGCTAATATTTTGCAGTGAAAATTGGCTGGAAATCGTCACATACATTGTTGAGAAGTCCCCAGTGGTTGAAATCGGTGCTAGCCTAATCAATGACATAATTAGGGAATAACTAAGCATACAAGATGGAAATTAATCTCATGTGAGATCTTATATCTCCTGCCTTAGGTGTTATAGAGACTGGCTTGTACATAAGGGCGCTTTAATCTTACACTACGGGGTTACTTTACCATTAGTGCAATTTGAGACTTCGCATCATCCCCTTTTCAAAAATGAGAATTCTCGAAAATATTGGCCCATCCGATCAAAATTTTGGATTTTTGTTAATATTTTTTAGTTTTTTTTCTGAATGCGCAGGTATCCTGTAACTATTTGAGACTATTGAGGTAGAGTTCAAGTGTAACTGATGCTATCAGTGACAAAAACGTGGGACCTCTGTCTATCATCTAATCAGGAAGCTGTGAAATACACTGATTTCGATGTGCAAATGTCCTCCTACGGATCTTAATGGCTGCAGCGTTTGATTGCAATAATGAATGCCCATAATAACGAAATTGTAAAATCATCATGAAGGGAGCTGTATGCTGAGATAGCTTTGGTTTCGATAATTCACGGTGTACGGAAGCGCGGTGAAGGGAATGGAATTTGGTCACGAGTAACTAAACCCAACTGTGAAATCAGCACCTATTTGTGAGCAGGTATTTTGCGCCAAACCCGAATCGCATGTTTATTTGTGATGTACGTTCATCACACTTCACCGTGGTGTTGGTGGTTTCACTACACACCGGAAAGCTGTGATCTGTTAAATTCATTCCGAAATTCCTAGTCGAGGCTACTTTGACCTCCACTATACTATGGCCACAACGCGCTCTCAATAGGTCAGTACTAAAGTACGCTAAAGAGTGTATTAATACACTCATAATATTTGGTAGAAGAAAATCAATACAAACAAAAGACCGGAATATGTGAAAACATAGTTTAAATTGGAAAAAACTTATGCACCAGCCTGATAATAAATACGGCAGTTGAGGCACTAGAGAGCTCAGATCAGCGGTATCCCTCAACTCTCTCCCATTACCACACTATCTCACCTCCGCTAGAGGGAAGGATGGGGCGGACGAATGAACGCATGTTTTAAATTTCGCCAGCCTGAGCTCACTGTCTGAGTTTGCTATCGAAGACTCCAGGAGCAAAATGAGAACGCATATCGTGTTCATCACCTTTGATTACATCAAAACATTAATATAAGGAGAACTGAGATTTTTGGCCCGTGCCGGAATCAATCAGATCTATTCGATTCTTAGGCAAACGACCTCAAATTTATGTTCATTGAACTTACTTCTTTCAGTTGTTTTACGTTCTTTTCTGCGAAAGTGATAGAACGTAGTACTCTGCCAATTCCTTCCTAATTCAGCTTCATGCTGGGAGCACACCCACTCGTGTCCAATTGTGTTCACCTTATGCTATACATTTTCTTTAAATAATCAGCAAAATTTACCTCCTCCTCATTTTCCCAGTCGATATCAAACATCCCAGCGCCTCTAACGAGAAGTAAGGCAGCATAATTGGGACACTGGAAGAGATTAGAGATCTGCACATCCATGAGTTCGGAGATTCTAAATTATATTGATCTTTCACGATTTTCATAAATTGTCACCTCTTTATTTTTGTTGAGCACTTCTTTCCGACTTGGGAAACTGCAGGGCGCGGGATTTCCTTCGTCTCGTACTTTATTTCTCTCTCCTTCACTCTTCTCTCGGAGAAGAAACACTCAGGTTCGCTGTCCGTTTCCATCGCATCATCATCTTCTCGTCGATGTCGAAGTGAGAGATCACCCCAAGGATGTGAAGCAATGAAGGACGATAAAGCAAGTAGAAGCAACAAGAACATATAAAACTGCATTACTCGACGAGAGTTTGCTGACAAATGCAGCGGTTCGGCGCCTTTCTTTCCTCCTCTCTTTCTCGACTTTCTCCTCTTATCTGCTCTCGCTCTCACTAGGTCGACAAACAACGTTGTTTGCCTCGAAAGAGAGGAGAGGGATGTGAGTCACGCCAGATAAATATTGAACAAAAGCGAAAACAAGAGAGGGGAAATAAATTGGTCAGGGAGCTCGGGGGTAGGGTAACGTGCACTCCAACAACTATATGATATGAAACTACGAAAACGGAAAGATATACGGGGAAATAAGTAATATCGATTTTGCACGTTAGTGTGTTCACGGAATTCGTACAATATTTGATGAAACGTTATATAACGTTTAATTTATGTGTCTACATGGCACAAGATAACTGTTTTTTTAATTGATTGGTCGTTGCGAGGTTTTTTATATGTTGCGAGGTTTTACATTACGAGGTTCTGAGCGATTTTTCACGTCTTAATGTTGTTCGGATTTACAATGTGATAGTTTCAATGAATATATGTATGCATGTGATGCATTGTGTTATATGAAATTTGCGCCCCAAAAAGTATACACAATAGCTCAAACTCGAGAAATGTGAAATATACAATGAAAATACAATTTTCAAAATCGGCGTAAATTTGATACCGGTAGTGTTCCAAATCACTTTGAGACATACCAGCGTAATTCGAATACAATTTTGGAAATATCTCATTCGACTGATATTTTTTTTTCATTTGTTGTTTTTCATTTTTCAGCTATCGCGGCACGTGACCTTTTTTCAAATTTTTCGAAGCAATTGAAATTTAGTTATAATTTTTTTTTTTATAATGTCCTTGAATGAACTCATCGATTTGGCATTTTTGCGGCCTGAAATGTATTACTTAATCTAGAAATGAGGCACTCCTTTTGTAATTTCATTATATTTCGTAGTACATACTACAATAATAAGCAGGTATTCCTCCGCAACCATTTGAAAACGCGGAGATAAATGAGAACAAAATTGAAAAATTTAGAGGTGGGAAAAATTTTTCAGACTTTTTGAAACTTTTGTTTTTTCATCATAAATGTTTGTCGATGATGATTTTGCAAGGTTCTGAACGATTTTTCTCGTCTTAAAGGGACCTGGCACTCTTAGAACATTGACGCTCATATGAAATCTATCACCTTTCCGATCATTTTTGCAAAAAAAATAAAAAGAAAAATTAATTGTTAAGTGGAGAATGAAGATCAAAGTTCAAGACCGGAGCCGCGTTCTAGACTGGGTGCAGAAACTGCGGAAAGTTGAGGCGCACGCTCGCTCTACACCAATTTTCCGTATTTCCATTTTTACCGTATTTTCATCGATTTTTTGTGTAGTTTCAAGTTTTTCCATTACCCATATTTATCGAACACACAATATCTGATTCAGCATCATGGAATTAGCGAGATATAAACGGTGTTTCTTGTGCAACGAAGTTGCGCTATGGACCAAACGATTTCCCCCCGCTAGTCGTCCTGTTAAACAGAGGGAATGGGTTCTACGATTGAACAAAGATGATGAGGAGACGGCGGATCTGCTCAACAAGCATCGACAGAAAAAAGATCCCCGATGGTGTGAACGCCATTTCGACAAGCAGATCGACGACCTTCCCATTGACGTGAGTTCCCCTACCTTTACTGCCTGCTATCTAGTATAAATACAACAAGATTCATTCACAATGTGGGCTTCCAGCATAGAGCTGTTCTCGCAAGATCTCTCACTCTCCCTACCGTACCCCTTCGAACCACGAGGCCAGCTGACCTCCATCCCAAGGCAGAACACAACTCTCGGTTGCATGAATCAGCATCATGGCATGAGCGGGCGAGTCCTGTTCAACAATATCCTTACCCACTTGGCCTTACTATCATTCGTTACTAAATATATCTCAATCATCAGCTAGAGACATTCAGAGTGAGACGAGATCCCCTCGTGCTCTACTATCGCCACTCTCATATGAGGACACTCTCAATGTCAGTCTTTATGCTATATTTTTCAGAAATTATATATTCTATTACTACAACGAGTATTGATATGAAAACAAATCACTGGAAAAACAATGTGATAATATACAAACGAAAAGAGAACAATGAAAAACGAAGAGAAAAAAAATTCAGCCAGTTTGGTCGACCGCCTCCCTCTCCCTCAACGATTCAATCGATGTCGATTCCTGGAATGATACTGATGAAGTTGTGCCCAAGAAATTTAAAAGTGCTGTTTCCACAGCTACTATGACTACTGTGGAACCCGAGGTTAGTGGGCTATGAGGGATACGCTAGAATAAATAGATTCTAGGATACGGAATATCGGTATTCCCAAGATAGCATGCATGAGGAGGAGGATCATGAGATTGATGAAGAGGCCGAGAGTATTGATGTAGCCAGGCGCTATGGAATTATTGAGCATAGCTGCCTGATGCGCTTGTTTCAACGGTGTGAAGAGTGCGGGGCTCGGCTCGATCGAAGTCTAATCGAGACGAGGACAGAGGGTAGTGCGCTGATAGTGAACTACGATTGCCTGGAATGCAAGGCTAGCATCAAATGGGAAGGACAGGAGAAGGTTGGGAGAGGGAAAAGCCAAGTGTACTCGGCCAATCATTTCATTCCCATCGCATCTTTCATCACAGGCATGAGACCTGCGGTGAGGAAAAATACTATGAAAAAATCTAAACTAAAAACTTCAGAGATTGCATGATTGGGCGAATTTGTTAGGAATGGATATGTCGTCGGAAAGACAAATGCGGAAAGTAGTAAGCGAAATAGGGAGTGTTGCAATTGAGCGAGTGCACGAGGAGATGCAGGAAATAGTGCGGGAAGTAGCAGTGAACGCATCGGCGGTAAATAGGAAGCTATAAAGCATGATCATTAAATTGAGCGTTTAGGGTAAGGGGCTGCAAGTTTCAATAGATGGTCAGTTCGACTGCCCCGGCTTCACCTCGACGAATAATAAAGACACCGTAATTGATTGTCATACGAAACTGGCTTTGGCAGGAGTTGCGATGCATAAGAATATGCCAGGGATAGGTATAAGGGATTTTGAATTCCGAAAAAATAATACCTATTCTAGATGGAATTTCGATTCGTATGGAGTCCGAGGGAGTAAAGAGAGCTCTGGTTGAGCTTATCGATGCAGGGATAGAGATAACGTGATCTAATGTTGTATCTAAGAGGAAAGACGTTGTATGCTCAGCACGCGAGTTGGTGACCAAAATGCAATGGTTAATAAGAAACTGCGAGAGGAGCCCAAGACTGCACATATTGAAGTACTCAATGATTGGTGGCACGTCCAGCGGCCGATAAGAAAAGAATGGTGGAAGGTTGGGACGAGAACATATATTTCTTTAAAAAAAATAATGACTATTTAGCTCGTAAAGGCCAATCCCGCACTCGCTTCAATTTATCAGAAGTTTTTCAACCATCTATATTGCGTCCATAATAAATACCCTCTATTGAAAGATCGAAAACTTGCACTAGAAGTAGTTAGGTCGTTCGTCATGCACATCCAGGGGAAGCATAAATGGAAAAAGGTGAACAAATAGTGCGATAGCAATAAAATAATTCAATAATAGGGCGATGGCTTCGAAATTGTTACCAAGTGCGAGCATGGTAGACTAAAGAAGCTGAAGAAGGGCGAAAAGCGAGAGATACTGCTGGTTAGTCAATCTGAGAGACCGTATTCGAAATTATACCATTTTTCTCAGGCAAATTCGGATGAGCTCGAGTTGATTCGCACATTGGTCTTTGCGCCAAAGTTCGAAAAGGCCTTTTTGACTGCTGCCTCATTGATCGATACATCGATCAATGAGTGTTATCACTCACTGAGCTTGATGTATGCCCCGAAGATGCTAGCATGGTTAGTAAAACAATGGCCAAATAGATCAGCGTTAGGGTGTAATAACTGCAGCTCGCCCCCGTACTACAAGCTCAAAATGCTAGTATCGATGCTACATTACAACGGCCTTATGCTCGATGACCTACTTGGGCAGAGAGCCGAAATAGGGAACACCGTTCTCAAGAGGAAAGGACGATTGGTGGGAGCAATCAAAAGAAAGAGAGGAGCGGGTACCCATGTTTGGAGGGGCGAGGTGAATAATTAGCATTCCCGAAATACAACTAAAATAAATTCCACATATATTTATTTCCAGATATTGGCGGAGAGCTTGAAAGTGCGGGAGGAGCTAAGCGAGGCGCGTGAAATCGCGAGATTGGGAATCCCTGAGGACGATGTGTTTGACGAGCTTGTGAACTGGTGGGATATGAAGGAGAAGGCAAAGCGAGAGTCGGGATACGACATGTATGAAGAAGAGCAATTGGACTTCGGGGATTCTAGCGAGGACGAAGAATTTGAGGTTTCCCAGCGCAGTGTTGAAATCTAGTTATTACTGTACCCGCAATTTGTTATATTTGTCAGTAAATAAAAAGAAGCATGTTATTGTCAATGTACACTTTTCGACCAACCCAGCTAATACTTTTTTTGTCTTCACAAAATCAACACTAGCCAACCTATATGTCCTTGGCGAGACGTCCGACCTTGGTCACGGGCATCCACTCCTTGTCTCCTTCCTTTCCTCCGCGTCCACCACTGCATAAGAAAATATTTTTATGACACAAGGAAGAAAAACTTTTTCAAAATACTGCAATCGTATTTTTATTTTTAACTCGCTCGAGGCACTTGTTATCAGGGTTTTAAAAAAGTATTCATTCGGGATAATATGGAATTTCTAGTCCCATTCGACGGTCTGGTACCTCGTGGTACTACGTGATACATTCCTGGTACCGGTACTACTATGTGATACGTGTCTGGTACCGACATGCCGATTTCGTCCTAAATGGTACCAAAGCAGGAATGTTATGGTGCTGATGTGATAAAGAGCACCCACTCACCGGGATCCGCCAATAAATCTTCAATAGCGACGAAGGCCTTGAAGCGGGTGCAGTATCCGGCTCTACAATAACATAAATGTCGAGCATATCGATATTGTTCGAAGTACACGAGTACAACAAACGTCCTTGAACGCGCATTGTCAATTTTGCGTTATGTCGGACCAGGCGATACATCTTTTTTCATCTATTCACAATATTACAAACCTGGTCTGCTTCTGGGCATGATCTTGAGACCCTCATCCTTCAGGTTGGAGCAGGAGTAGTCGATGATCTCGAACTCCTGAAATGATATAGGCACTGGGGCACTTCTGCAGTATGTCGTACTAGAATGAGCGGGGTACGAATGAGGAGGAGGTATGATAGGATAGGGTATGACGGTATAGCTGAAGAGTACCATACGTTACGGTTAGTTAGTAATTTTAGTAAATAATTTTCGACCATCACCTATCCTATCCTGTCATACTTCCTCCTCATTCCTACTCCGCTCATTCTGGTACCACATAATGCAGAAATGCTGGAGCTGGTAATACGCCCTCGGTAAAATAATTACTAAAATGGATCCGGCGAAGTGTGCCTAAGCCTATCATTTCCCTTCACGGCCCATTGTTCTCACCACGAAGCAAAACACAATATCTAAAATCATCCCAAATGCCATGAGTATGAAGGCAAAGCATATTGCACAAGTAGCCTGAGGTGAGCGTGGCTTTAGCAAGTTGTAGAACGAAACAAAAAAATAATCGAGAGAAAAAATGGAAAAAAACCATGTGAAAATTATTCTTCAAATCAAGTCGCCGTCTAAATTTATCTCTAAATTGCTTTATTTTTCATATTATATTGCTCACAGCACCATTTTCGAACGGCAAATATAAGGAGAATATTTTAAAGCTGTCGAAATCCATAAGGACAACCAATCGAAACATTTAAGAAAAATCGATAATCGTTAAGCGTATTTCGAGCTGTAAATATTTTTAAAATAAACAATTTAATATTTATAAATCAATATAAATATTTATTGTATAGTAGAGATAAATAAAAAAACCACCTGACGAAGTGGAGACGAAGAGACGAAGTGGTGTAGTGGTCTATGGCGCGCCCTCCCATTCCATCCCACCCGGGTTCGATTCCCGATCGTGACACCGTCTCCGCCCCACCAAGGTGCCTACCCATTGGGGACGGGGAATTGGTAGTCGTGACTAGATCACGCAGGTAAATAGGTCTGGCGAAAGGTGGGCACTCCGGACTGAATCTGCCCAAATTGACACTGGCCTAGCAGTGTTCTCCCGCGAGCCCAGTCTCAAAGACGGGATGTACCTTTACCTTTACCTAGAGATAAATAATAACCTATTAGTGAGCTATGGGCGTTGCTTTGAAAGGCTCAAAATTAAAACATGAAATTCGCGTGGCTAATTAGAAGTTGGGGTGAAACAGTTGGCCATGAACGATTTGTACCAAAGTATTCCTTTTTTCAAACCAGGAACGAAATCAAGACACATGATTTGATCGAAAAAAATAAGCGTACCTGTCAATGCCCATGAAGGCCTTCTTTTCGGCAGTGGTCTGGAAGCGTCCGTGGCCGAACTTGGAGGAAGTGTCGATCCACTTGAGGGCAAACTTATCGCCGGTCGACTCCCTGAACGGAATAAGATGAAGTACAGGACATGTTTTCTACCTACAAATCCTGCCCACTAAACACATGAATATAGTACACGAAATAACAATGTCGCAGAGTGTGTCGAAAAAACCTGACTCTTCTTTTTACGTGCTCTTTCGCCAGTCATGAAGCAATAGAGAGTGCGATAAGGAGAAAGTTGGGCAATTTTTCCCAGGAAAGATGAGTCAAACTAAAGAATTGAGAACCAAAGTAAACGGGACAAACCTTGCTGGGAGGAAGGGGCGAAAGGGATCATCTTGTTCCCATCGATGTTGGTGTTCATCACACGATGGATGTGCTGGAACTTCTCGGGCATGGTGAGGAACGGTATGACCCTCTGTAATGCGCACAATATTATAGTTTAACAAACAATAAAACACACGCCACGGTAAAGAGACGAAGGTCATCAGGCTGATTCTACGAAACAACATTCCAGCGTGATTGACTGGGTTCGTGTCGTGAATTTCAAGCGGGAATGTTCAAAATAGTGATTAGCTTGAAGCAAACTAGAAAATAAGTACTGAATGAGCCAATAATACAAAGAAAATGCTAAGAGACGTCGGAAAAGAATCAGAAGCTCCAAGAGGAACTTGGCAAACTGCTAAATCCCACCATATCGCTGTTTAGCGGACCATAGCGAATCAACGTTACTCTCGTACTGGGTATTTCAATACCGTACTTTTAACTGCATAAATTAATTATTATATTAATTTGTATTATTTTTTATTTACATTTATCATAATATTTGGTCATTTAAAGTGAAATGAAATAAATTCATGATATAATGCCAAATCCCTTTAATGTTGTTCGGATTTCCAATGTGATTGTTTCAATGGAAGCCAGGAAGAATGTATTATAAAAAATCACATGCAAATAGCGTCCCAAATGTAATCACGATATTATAAACTCGCAAAAAAAGTGAAATATTGAGTGAAAAGATAATTTTCAGAACAAATCAAAATTTGAGGCTTGTACTGTTTCAGAGCACTTTTGTGCATGCCAGCATAATGCGAATACAATTTTGGAAATATCTCATTCGACTGATAAAATATGTTGTTTTTAATTATTTTTTTGAAACTTTTGTTTTTTCATCATAAACGTGCACATACGTTGATGAAATGTCATATTCCGATTGATTTTTGTGCTTACTTGGCATAATATAACGGAAAAACTCTAAAATACGTTTCTCGATGATGATTTTGCAAGGTTCTGAACGATTTTTCACGTCTTAATGTTGTTCGGATTCCCAATGTGATAGTTTCAATGGAAGCTAGGGAGAACGTATTACAATACATCACATGAAAATAGCGTCCCAAATGTAATCACGATATTATAAACTCGCAAAAAAAGTGAAATATTGAGTGAAAAGATAATTTTCAGAACAAATCAAAATTGGAGGCTTGTACCATTTCAGAGCACTTTTGTGCATGCTAGCATAATGCGAATACAATTTTGGAAATATCTCATTCGACTGATAAAATATGTTGTTTTTCATTTTTTCATCTATCGCGGCTCGTGACCATTTTTTCAAACTTTTCGAAGCAATTGAAACGTGGTTCCCAAATGCATTTATCCCACTAGTGTGAGTATGAAACTTCGAATACAGGTGATAACGTGCTGATTTCATCGGTTATCTAGTCAAAATCGCATAATGTCCTTGAATTAACTCATCGATTTTGCATTTTCACGGCATGAAATTTTTGACTCGTGAAATGAGGCACTCGTTTTACAATATCGTACTCATCATAGTACATACTTCAATAATTATCATTTGTTAATCCGCAGCCTTTTAAAAATGAGGAGATAACTGTGAACAAAAATTGAAAATTTAGATGTGTGAAAAATCGATTTTTCAGACTTTTTGAAACTTTAGTTTTTTGATCGTAGACGTACATATACTTTGATGGAATGTCATATGCTGATCAATTTGTGCGCCTACTTGGCACAAGATAGCTGAAATTTTGAAAAATGAGTGTGTCGTTGATGACTTTACGAGGTTCAGAACGATTTTTCACGTCTTAATGTAGTTGGGATTTCCAATGTGATAGTTTAAATAAATGCTTGGAGGAATGTGTTGCAAAGCGGCGCAAGAAATTAGCGTCCCAAATGTAAGCACGATAGTACGAACTCGAAAAATGTGAAAAGTGCGATGAAAATATAATTTTCAGAATCAACGTAAATTCGATTTCAATAGTGTCCCAGAGCGCTTTGGGCTACACTAACATAATGCAGAAGGAATTTTGAGTTCACCTTGTTCGGCTGAGAAAATATGAATTTTAATCATTTTTCACTGTACCCGCACCTGGCGCGCCACTTTGCGCGAGATAGAGGGTACCGCTGTTAAATTTCAAATAAAGACCCTAAGCACTCTAGGTCCTATTAGTACCAAGGCCTGAATTGGAAATCTTTACGGAATGTCCGGGCAGTGGTAACTGTTCTCCGATCCGGCCTCTTAAGCAGCGAAACAATTTTGAGACAACGCTGCGTGAAAAGCGTTTTCAAATTCCCTGTGAATTCTTGCTGCAACAGTATCATAGCCAATCAAAGAGGTGGTTAATTGCAATCGTAATAATCTTCGTCACTCATACAAACACAAGATAAGTGTGAGAGATTACTTGATAATTGCTACGCGCAATCTTAACGTCCAGCTAGCATACTCAAGATATACCGTTCACGTCGATGGGATCGACGACGATGGCGATCACAGAAGAGACCGATGACACCCTGAGAAGTGAAGATATTACTAATTTATGCTGTCGTTTGACCACTCAGAATGATTTCGTGAGATATACAGTACGTGCTAATCGCCTTGGCCATGTGCGTACCGGCGTGGTGGCGCAGTGGTGTGAGGCGCCACTCGCTATACAAGGGACCTGAGTTCGAACTCCCGCCGAGGCAGACCAAGCCCACCTTGGACAGCAGGGATACTTAGTCCAAACAGTAGTCGGCCTCACCGCACTACACCACCTAGCGTAATCGTCTATCGACGACTGTAAAATCGCTTGAAGTGGCTCCAAAAAAAAATGTGCGTGCGCGGCGGTGCGCGGCTTGCGCGGATTGATTTTGCGAGAAGAATATTATTTTTCACTATTCGAACCTAATATTTTCGAATTCTCCGTAAAATTTCGCATCGGAAGGACTATTAATTCATATTTTTAAAAATAGATTTATATTTATAAATCAATATTTTGAATGCTGTATTTCTGCAACCTACCGTAATCTCAGTTTACGATAGCGACAGTATCGCAAACTGGGATTACGGTAGGTTGCAGCATTGCAGAATTCAAAATAATAATGTTTTTTATTAAAATATGAATTAATAGTCTTTCCGATGCGAAATTTTACGGAGAATTCGAAAATATTAGGTTCGAATCGTGAAAAACAATATTCTTCCCGCAAAATCAATCCGCGCAAGCCGCGTAGCACATGGCCAAGGCGATTAGCACGTACTGTATAACTCTTTCCCGAATTTACAAAATATCCTACTGAATCATGAGACTGAACCACTAGAGGGACAAAAATAACCACAGGCATGCTATTTTTTGTACATATTTTCTCCATGAAATTTCTTCAACATATTTTTTGCCAATTATAGGGAGAGTATAACCATAAATATATCTAGTGAAAATTGTTGGATGAAAAACAAATAAAGTTATCCTTCCTTGTGTTGTATAGTTGCACGATCAAATTTCAGTATCGCCGGAAAGTATTGGGCAGCTTTTTCGTTTAGTCATAGTTTCCTAACCATTCCATGTATTGCGCTAAAAATTTAACTAGGACTTGCCAATCTAATGGGAAACAGTCTGTTGTTATTGCGAACTTATGCAAATTTCTCATTCTTGCGTAGTGATGACGCAATCGCACACCACTTTTTCGAAATATTCTATTTCATATAAGAAAATTTTCCTACAGCTCAAATTTCTTGGGTATTGAGACATGTCGTAGGACTACCCAGAAAACAATTTTCAAGTTGCTGCGAAACCGCACCTCGTTGCTGCAGTTGCTGCAATTTTGAAACGAAAAACGCATTACTCCACTTCTAGGGAAGCTAGAGACTCGCCCAAAGCAGAAAAATAATCGCTATCATGATCCTAGATGATCCTGAAAGTTTGGTATTGATCGGTTTTCGTTTACCCTCAGGGCACGAAAAAGTCACTTTTTCGAATGACCATACTTTGGGCGCTTACCATTTCAAGAGATCATTAGCATAAAATCTGGCTCCTGGACAGGAAGTTGCAAGGACCATCAAAGAATGGATTCCCAACTTTTGGTGGAGCTGGCACCATTTTCCTTTCCATAGCCAACGATCTACGGACGCGCCCCACTCTCGAAACGCACGATCTCTCTTCGCTCCGCTCTCTCTTCATTCCCTCGCCGTGTATGGAAATGAAGTGGGCTCGGGAGGAGCGCGCGTCGGTAAATCGCTCGCCACGGACCAGAAAGCGAACAAAAGTGTACGAAAAGTTGGGAAACGATTATTTGATGACTTTTGCAACTTCCTGTCCAGGAGCCAGATTTTATGCTAATGATCTCTTGAAATGGTAAGTGCCCAAACTACGGTCATTCAAAAAAGTGACTTTTTCGTGCTCTGAGGGCAAACGAAAACCGATCAATACCAAACTTTCAGGATCATCTAGGATCATGATAGCGATCACTTTTCTGCTGTGGACGAGTCTCTAGCTACCCTAGTAGCGGAGTTATACGTTTTTCGTCTAAAACTTGCAGCAACTGCAGCAACGAGGTGCGGTTTCGCAGCAACTTGAAAATTGTTTTCTGGGTAGTCCTACGACATGTCTCAATACCCAAGAAATTTGAGCTGTAGGAAAATTTTCGTATAAGAAATAGAATATTTCGAAAAAGTGGTGTGCGATTGCGTCATCATTACGCAAGAATGAGAAATTTGCAAAGTTCGCAATAACAACAGACTGTTTCCCATTAGATTGGCAAGTCCTAGTTAAATTTTTAGCTCAATACATGGAGTATTTCAGAAAATATGGCGAAACGAAAAAGCTGCCCAATACTTTCCGGCGATACTGTATCTTCGAGCAGTCGCATTGTAGTACCCAGCAACAAGTGGTGTGCATTCTTTGCATTTTTGCTTATTTTTAACAGCGTGACGCAAATACCGCTGGTAAGTGTGCGATATTTTTGGAAGTCGAACTGTATACATCCCTGTTCAGATTGTTTGATCTCTCTCTGCTGCAGATTGAGAGGAGCCAACGACGAGCGATGCAATCATCAAAGCTGATGTTTTATGCAAATCGGATGTTATTGTATTTTAATTGTATTGGTAACGATCACCACATTTTCTGAACATGTTGCTTGTCTCGCGTTTTCCAAGATTCTTTGAATCTTAAATTCACGATACTCTGTTTTGATATTTTGAAATTTACCGATTTTGGATCTCTCCGCTATCATACTCTTCTCGTTGTGTCGCTGTAATAGTCAGCAAGTGAGACTACTGCAGGAGAAATTCATCGTCTTGGGACAATGCGTTCATTATTATAGTAAACAATGCATCCATTGGTGCAGGATATTTTAATTGCAATATGAAGCGGTGGTGTAACGAGTATCTCGTGGGTGCACACGATGTGAAATGTTGCTATGTGATTGTGCAAATCTCATGTGCACAGTCGTTCAGGGCGCTAGGCAAATTAAAAGTTTAATTGGCAGATTTTTGATACTGACCTGGCATTTCGTCGCTGCACTATTTCATGATCTGCTGAAGTTTCGCTTGAAAGCAATGATTTGGTCTTTGTCTTCCGCAAAAATTTAATTATATGATAGAATATTAGCTTCTTCATGGCTAACGTGTAATATACTAAACATTGCAACACATTATTGCAACATCGATAAGGTTGATTTATCCGCGTAATTACAGAGTGGTTACAGATACGAATAATGTGTACTGCTCGACTGTCTTGCGAATCTCGTAGAAGGGTCTCGTCGATGGTATCTTCGATATTAATCGTCGATCCTCTCGACGTTGTCAACTGAATTTTCTTGCCAGAGAGATATCGAATATGTGTCATGTGATCCTTGCTCTCTCCGGCAGATGCAGCAGTGACTTGAAGAGATGATGCGGTACTGTAAGGAGAACAGAAAAGTTGTAGATCGGGTTGTGAAAGCCGCCTTGGTTAGGCAGATCGAGAGATCAACTGTTCAACGCAACTGTTCAACTGTTCAAGTGAGAGTGATGATTAATCAACAGCTGCAAATAATTAACGCGTTCGAGTTATTCGTAATTTCGACAAAAGACGTCGTCAATTAGAATGATGTCCAAAATCTACATCATTTTAATCAAGCAGTTGAAATCACAATTCAAAAGTTTACATGATTCGATATCGGGGTGTGTGCACTGATAAAACAAACTGTAATGAAAACTGATCTCATTCTGCACTCACCATCATAATCTGCAATGATTCCATCACAACGCCCACTCTGCTACATACTAGATCGCGAAGAGCGAGCAGACTGTGAACATAGGATGTTGTCCGACATTCAAAACTTTCGAAAAGTTCCCCTGAAATTTCGGTTTCGTACCATTGACATTTCTGTTGCACCACTATTAGATAATCAAATCGAAACAATTTTCAGCAATAATGGACAGAATTTTATCCAGTCTTATCACAATTGGAAGCAGCATCGAACGAGATAACGCTGCAGCTGCAACACTGCTGCGATTGGCTGGGGCGTTCTTTTAGCTTGCTTACTCCGCCTTCACCGAATCGCCCTAATTAGATGCTAACGACGATAAGTCTGCAATGATATTTCCGTATACCTCACCACTGCAGAAGATCGCGGACAGACTACAGCAACAACGAAAAGTTAGTGATGAGATCAGTCCGCAGTTGATATAATGCTCAAGGTTCTCTGCGCGCATGTGCATTCACATATTTAAATAAAATCCAATTCGTGCGCACCATCGAAATTCATGTTACGCCAAATCTAATCAAGGCAGCCAATATGGACGGGTCTTCATTGTATTGCCTACAATAACTCACAATTTGGTCGCTGAGACGATGAAATTGCTGCAACTGCACCTCTCCTGCAGCAGTTGTAGTAACTGATTACATCGATTAAATGCATGACGGAGGTACTGTACTCCAAACCAGGCAATTTCAACATCTCAAAAATCATCTTAAAGGTCCTGTCCAGGGAACGAAAATTTCATATTCGCTCTAAGGGACTGATCCAAGATTAGTAGCGCGCAATTTCAAAATTTGTACAGTATCATACAGTATATGGAGTACCAGGGCGGTGCTGCACAAGGATTGTAATTTACGGCCATGGTCGATAATTGTGTCATGGTAGGTCAAGACTAAGTACCGTACCCAATCGATCATACAGTACTCCCAGATACCGTATATCGCTGCCGTAACCCCGATTATCGAGAACTGGCTTTATTTTCGAAAAGTCAGTATACCATACCCAATCGATCCTATAGTACCCTTACCGTAACCCTGTGTACAGTACTCCTTGAAACCGTATTCCACACCACTGCGGTCAATCGTAAACTGACTTTTTTCCACAAAAAAATCCATTAAGTGTATTCTTGCTCTATACCGTACCCAATCGACAATACAGTACCCCCAGATACCGTATACCGCCACCGTAACCTCGATTATCGCAAACTAACTTTATTATTAAAATGTCCTGGCACCGTGCGCATTCGATTATACAGTACTCAAGTAACTACCGTAACCCAGTTCCTTGGGTCAGATCCAGTTCCTTGGGTCAAACATTTTTCTAAAAATCCAAAATCGACTTTAAAATTATTTTAAAGTATGCTGCCGTATATGTGATTATTGAGTAATAATTGTATAATCAATTTTGGATTTTTATAAAAATGCTTGAAATTTTTAGAAAAATGTTTGACCCAAGGAACTGGATCTGACCCAAGGAACTGGGTTACGGTAGTTACTTGGGTACTGTATAATCGAATGCGCACGGTGCCAGGACTTTTTAAAAATAAAGTTAGTTTGCGATAATCGGGGTTACGGTAGCGGTACACGGTATATGGGGGTACTGTAGAGTCGATTGGGTACAGTATAGAGCAAGAATAAACTTAATTTAATTTTTTGTGGAAAAAGTCAGTTTACGATTGACCGCAGTGGTGCGGAATACGGTAGCAAGGGGTACGTTACACAGGGTTACGGTATGGGTACTGTAGGATCGATTGGGTATGGTATATTGACTTTTTGAAAATAAAGCCAGTTCTCGATAATCGCAGTTACGGTAGCGATACACGGTATCTGGGAGTACTGTATGATCGATTGGGTACGGTACTTAGTCTTGACCTACCATGGCACAATTATCGACCATGGCCGTAAAATACATTCCTTGTGCAGCACCCCCCTGGTACTCCATATACTGTATGATACTGTACAATTTTTGAAATTGCGCGCTACTAATCTTGGATCAGTCCCTTAGAGCGAATATGAAATTTTCGTTCCCTGGACAGGACCTTTACACCACACCCGCGAGTTGATGTTTCAAATTGTTTCCAAAATCGCAGGAAAAAGTTGCATAACCAGCCTATCGTCCAGTAATGCACTAATAAGTATATTTTAAAAAAATAAATAAATACGCTTGTCATCTCATTATCTCATTTTGATTTTTACGATTTTTTTACCAACGTGTAGGACAAAGCGCCGTCCGATTGAGCACCGACGACTCTAAAAGACGAGCGATCGACTCCAGTTTTTCAAAATATAGAGTTTGCAGGCGATTTTTGGTCACAAATAGTTCATATCAAGTCGTATTTGATCGACAACAAGGATCAGACCGATTGCAGAATTAAGAATACAAACAAGCTTCGCCAATAAAGGTTGGATTAGAATTTTCCATTTCATTGACTAGATCTGACTATCTGGTTGCTTCATTTGAAACAAAATCAAACTGAGCCGTGGAAGTGATGTAGCTGCTTCCATTTCATACATTTTCCCTCGCAATCTAGTCAAAACGAAAGAGCTTGTGCATTGGTAATAAAGCAACTCACCTGAACACTCATATCAGTTGATGCATCGAATGGAAGATATAAGGGCATAATTTTGTGCGACCAGCACGGCCGGTTTTTTTTGAGACATGATACGCTACCTACCGCATCCACAAATGTAGTAGTTCACCAGTTTCAGCAGTTGTCAGAGTGAGGGAACTCACTAACGTGAGATAATTTATATCCGGAAAAGTGCTGAGGAAGCAGGGGTGGTCTACTGACTCTTCATTCACTCACAATATTCAAAAAATATTTTTGAGAAATAGCTAATGATTACTGGACGATCGGCTGGTTATGCAACACGGAATTGCATTCCAATTACGATATTTTTTCCTGATACATCTAATCGTGAACAAGATCTTAAATAATGTAAATGTTACGTAAAGGCCAAAAGGTGAAAAAAAACGAGTTCGAAACAATTTCTCTACAACGCAACCACCAGAAGATCATGTAGACATGAGTCCTCACAACACCAGGCGAGTGCATATCAAGGCATATTATGCAGCTTATTTGTGTGAATGCCTTCGTCAGTTGCACTGCTTTACTGAGTGAGTCCAGCGACTGATGCAACGAGAGAAGCACCAGTTCAGCATCTTAATATTGAATTAAGCGATTATAAATTATTTATCACTGCCAGCCGTAATGCAATCGCCGACTTTGATTGACGGTGAATATATAGACAACGTGAAACATAGTTCAATGCGGTTTTAAAATCAACGTTTCTTTCAACTCACTTTTACTCACAAGGAATGCCTAATTTGATTGAATATATTCACAACATAGTGTTTGCCGACTCTTCGGAAACCGGCCTCATATTTATGGATTGAAGAGGTCTTTTCACTCACTTTTTCGTATCTAAGGTATGTCACATGTATGGGCAAGGTGTGGACAATTAAGCGAGTAAAGCAATCACACAAATTACGCGAAAAAAATGATGGATTTACCTTGTGGTTTATGGCTACAGCCCGTAACAATTAACGAGATCTGGATGAACAGATAATCGAGATTTGTCAATTGTAAAATACTATATAAAAACAAACTTGCATCATCGATCTACTGATTATCTTTTACAGATGTCATTTCACCTCTGTCATAATTCTTGCGAGCACTGCCCCAAACTACATCGTATCAAATGCACCTACAGTTTGATTCGTTGGGAGGTTTCTTTCGGCGATCTACATTCCAACCTATACAAGTAATATAACAAATTCCAACTATACTAAAATTGAACCATTTTTGTTATGCTAATTTTTGCTTGAGAAAGATCGGAAAATCGGCTCAAATGTGTTGTACTAGTCATGATGGCCGGATGTAACTTCAATATCCGGTGAGAGATTTCTAATCACTCTCTCACAGTCGCATGAAGACCACGGCCATCGCCAGGATCAACAATGGAGGGAAAGAAAGTGTGCAACGTTCCTGAGCTCCTGAATTTACCGATGATTGGTAGTGAGCTAGAGTATTACACGCTCGGTTTTTGGGGGTCAGTAGGGAAATGCGAGCATTTCGCAACAATACCCGACTCCTTTTTCATAGATATTGAAACAACGGATTCACAAATTGATGTATTCTAAGTCGTTTACCACGGACTAACCAGTATTTTTAAAATACAAACAGTCACATAGAATTAGTGAAACACGAATGGAGGAGGTGTAACACATTCTTGATCAGTCTAATCTTATTGAAATTGTTTGTGAATTTAGATAGTCAGGTTCGTTGGCGCACAGAGTTCTCAATGTTTTAGATATATTTATATCATATATCAGACTTATCAAGAACCTATTGTGTATCGATACATTGAATACATTCGCCCAAGATGAGTCCACATATGATGAGTAGTAAACGAGATACCTCGATGCGATAACCCTGAGATGAGCGAGAAGGTGTAATTGATCAAATATTGTAATTGATCAGGCGTAAGAGATAGTGAACACCTGTTATTTCAAGTGTCAAATCATTCTCATTTTGGACGAATGTAAAATCACAATACGGATAGCCCAGTTGATTTCTGACCACAACAAGTCAATAACTAACCGAACGACCGGGAGCATCAATGGTGCGAGGACAACACTGGCACAACCGTATTTGCATGCAAATTTGTGCTTATGTTAGGTTTACAGTATCATCCACTCCTAATCAAGAAAGCGGTACATTACAACTGAAGGTTGGATCGCGGACAGATCGTTGATCCGTCATATCATTGAAATCTTAAACTAGGGACACAGTATTTACATAGATTTTGATTCTCGTTCAATTAAGAACAATCAAGCAAGTGTGTGCAATGGAGAGAAAGTGACTCAACTCCACTCTCATCTCAGTTTCCACTGCGTTAAATGGGCGAGAGAGAACGAAGAGGGGGCATGCACATGATAAATTAGTTACTTCTCCAATTGATGAACGCCATGAGTTATCCAATGATGCAGAGTTAAACTAACTTTCTTAATGCATGCGGTCATCATTACCAATAATAAGGCTCTAACATACAGGGCTCGTTGATGAATCAACATGTACAGGAATTGCAGGTGAATAACTTAGTTTCCTTCTCAAGAGCAGGACAGAAAAATATTGCCCACACCTAGCCCTCTCAAGTATTATGTAGTGGAGCAACGTCAAAGCGCCGGACACAATTTAAACTATGTAATTTACACGACTGGAATCTGGATACTTTTCTGCAATTGCTACTTAAATAACAAAAAAAAAAGACTTTTAAATTAGTGTTGTATATTATCGTAATAATACAATAAGCAACTAAGTCAGATATCATATTTAATTAATAAGCCTGACCCGCCGATATATCGTTGCTCCCTCGTACTCCCTTACTCTATCGTAATATTTGGATGACAAATATCCCACCACGAATACTCTGCAGATGCACTATGTATTACTGTACCTGCCCAGCCTTCCACTGATTTTGGGATCCTCGCTGGTTCTCTCCCCTGTCCCGCTAATCTCTTTCCAGTTTCTTCGTTTCTCATTTTTATTTCGCAACTGATAAACGACTACAACAACTCAACGTCCATACGCACAATAAGCACAAGGAGATACACAATAATTATTAACATGAACAAATTGGTAGTAAACTTAATTGAACTCGTGTTATAAAATAAGGGTTTACTTGATCAATATATGCATATGCTCGAATCGCATCAAGCTTTTTGGGTAACCCTAAAATGCAAGTTTCGTCAAATGTGATACTTTCAATTGTATAGAAATATTTTTTGGCTCTCGCATTTTACGGGAAAAAATAGCCATACATTTGCATATAGTAGATTGAGAATTTCCATTGGGAGTTCTTTCGAAAAATACGTCTGAGACCATGCCTGCATCAACACATCAGGATTTCCACAGCTTCGAAGTATAACCTTCCCGAGGAAACACTTCTGAAGTGATAATGTTTCATTTGACGAGGATGATTCAGACAGGCTTATGAATAAGTGCGCTTACACGATCCACAATGCCGCTACATCTTATTGAAAACCATTTGAACTCATACCTTTTCTACTCCTAGAAATACTAGATTTTCCGTATCGTTGATTGAGGGTTAACACAGCCAAAATTTCGATTTTTGGTGAAGGGTGAATGCATAAATTTCCTCAAAAAGGAGCCGTACCCTGGCTTTTCCCAGCCGAATACTGATATTGGGGTGTCCGGAAAGTTCGTATAATGCTTCGGAAAAAAGTCAGTTCGCGATCAAATGCAGTGATTGCGCAATCTTTTTGTCAACAATGTATTGCGTCACTCTGACGTTAAGTGGGATGTGGGTTGGATCAGTCTCGTAGTTTCTACACTTGTCGAAGTGGTGAAGTATAGCCGATATTTTGATACAGTTGTATTGAATTACTGTCGGAAATCGCTCCATCGTAGATCGGATCTACGATGGACAGATTCCATAATAGACATGTGCGAGGAGTGAATCATGTATCATAATCCAGCGAAGAGACAACAGTGTTTCGACACCGATGCGAAGCACAAACCCGTTCCCTTGAAGAAAATGAGGAAATTCACTGATTCTTTCTATCATTACTTGTTCCGATCTAATAAGAGATCCTTCCTACTGGAACCGCCATCAATGTCGGCCTCTTCTCTGAACAACTGGAAGAAGTCGCGATCAGAGTCCCTCCCAGACTCCTGAACCAGGGCAAAATTATTCTTCTGATGGACAATGCTCGCCCACATCGAGCGAAGATGACCCAGAAGAAAATGGACGAGCCGAAGATCGAGAGGATTCCCCATCCACCGTATTCCCCGGATCTCTCCCCATGCGACTACCACTGCTTCCGCTCTCTCTCTGACTTCTGCAAAGGAAAGAAGTTCAAGAATCGAGATGAAGTTGTGAGGGCTTTCGTGAACTTTGCGGTCTCGAAGAAACCCGCATTCTGGAAGAGAGGAATCGAGACCCTGCCCAATCGCTGGAGGGAGGTAGTGAGAAAGAAGGGGGCATACATTGGTCACTGAGAATTGTAAAGCATTGAATAAAAAATAAAAACAAAAGATTATTCGAACTTTCCGGACACCCCAATAGATAAAGAGTAGCTTTAAAAGTTAATCGCAAAAGTTAGGACTTTTTACCTATGCAGGAATCAAAAAGTTGTCATTAAGTGAAATTTCGAAGTTAAAATTTCAGCATCAGGATGGTGAAAGCTTCATTTGTTGACACAGGTAATGCCCAGTCACATAACTATAATTATAAGCTGGTCATGCATGGTGTTTTCCGTTTTACTGCATTTGGTATTCATACGTTCATTGATACGGATACGCGCGAAGTTCAAACATTTATAATGACATTTCGTTCGGGGCAAGTTCACAAAGGACTGAATTTTCAATTTTTTTCGTAATGAATCAGATTGAAATGTTGTATTTAGGCTCCGTAAGTTCCACCCACTTTGCCCGGACACTTTTCCCCTCGAAAGCGAGATTTAGAGAACACAAGCTTCATTCGCAACCAAATCACTCGATCAAAAATGAATTCGGAAGCTGTTTTCATTACCTTTCAAATGAGCCCTGGGCGGCTGGTCAACGTTAACTCAAAGTAGGACAGCAAACGATAATTAAGTTAAAACGCTGGAAAACGCTGGCTTGGCGCTCTCAGCCAACATACGCATACGGCCAAGGCTTGGCTGACTTGGATGATATGGGATGTTGGTTCTCTCCCTCACCCTCCTCGCCTCAGCTATGGATAACCATAACGTAACGGAGCTAGTCATGTGAATAATTTGATTTTATTCATTGTCCCTCTGATATTTCATGGATACGACGGATACACCCCATTCATTCCGCGATTCAAATTTCAGTAGTAATGCACTTCTTCCTCGGTTGGGAGTACAAGGGTGAAGGATAAACGCTTAATTACGTTTCTTTTTTACAGTAGCTAGCTCGCGAGTATTTTTGTATACTTTTGGACCGAAGTACTATTGATGTTCCCAGCCGCTCGGACGGTTAATGATGCACTGTGATCACCTGGTCAGCGGTTTTGGATTTGGAAATTAATTTTCGTGCAAAATAAGAATAAATCGTAAGAATATAATACAATAAATCGTGTGTTAATTTTATAAAGCACTGCACCACATATATCGAGTTTGATGAACAACAAAAGATGATTTGATCGGGATGTATCATAGAACACATCTGGCTAGCGGACGGAGTGGATCGTTAGATCTTTTATCCTTTTCTTCCGTCAGCCTGCTCTTTCTCGAATATACGAAGATACAGAAAGAAATAACGAGTTCGGGAGTGACTGGTAATCTTCCGGATGCCGTTGTTCTTTGGATTTTTGTACACCTTGTTTTGAAATAATTAGCGTTGCGGTGTTTTGTGATGATAAGATGCCCATCAAATGCGATTCTCGGATCACAGAAAAAGGTCATAATTTTTTGATTAGATCTAGAAAATATCCTGGTCGTCGGGGTGTATACAAATTTATATATCCTGGCCTCAAATCGTCGGGGTGTATACAAATTTTGAAACCCAAGTTTTCTTTGCTGATGATTGTGTTTTCCACGAATAATAAAAGCGAATAGTCCATGATCTCTCTATTTTATCTTCGATGCTTACCTCTGTCGCTTGCAGCTGTCTTCTGATATGATTATCGAGATGGCAGTATCAGTCTCGGAGTGTATCTGCTATTGCTGCACGAGGGAAGTCGTGAGTTGAATTGAGGGCTTTATACATTGGGCATGATTTTTATTTAGCCCTTTTAGAGTTTAAAGATGATACTATAAAATTGTATTGAAACTTGTATGATGGCGAGAAATGAAACAACAAGCCAACTAATTTATTGCGGTCTCTCTAACGATCAGCTCCCGTCAGAGACTCCACAGAGACAAACGAAGTGATCGACGACAAGTTAAGTATTAATTCGTGCTTGAATTATTTCAAGATTAAATTGTACTAACAACCATGCGTCTATTGGTGGAGATTACATTGATGTAATTACGAAGTGGTGATGTAGCGAATATCTCGCGGGTGCGCATCACTAGTATTTTTTTAATGTAATTTGGCATCGGGGGCGCTATAAAAATTAACAATTGCAGTTGGCTGTCATACTCACATCACTTTCAAGGTTGGCTGTGGTGAGATGCCATCTGCAGCAGAGGTGCGGTACGGACATCAATAAATTCGCAAACTCGGTCATCGACTTCTCATTACGGCTTCTCATTTTGACGCAGTGAGAAAAGCACATCGTAGGTACTTGCATCATGAATACATTTGCAGCAATGTCTCATTCGTCACTTCTACCAATTGTAAGATTATTTTATGCAAAATGATGGATACTATTGCTGGACGCTTACGGCTTCGTTGATCGCGTAGTGGCGCAAAACGAATCTGAAGCGTATATGTGGAAAAATTTAGCAGTCATTTCAAAATTATTTTAAATTTTGAGTATAGACCAATATTCGTTCATATTCGATGTCATCTCTTTATTATCGATGCAGTCTGCAGCGAAATCAGAGGAGATATCAAGAGTGATGTTATCTTTACAGTTGATGATAGTGAGTGATACTTCTCAAATGACTGATGATGTTGTTTTTTTGCGCTTTCGACGACCCTCCGAAACATCAATACACACATATAAGAGCATGTTGTCTGATTTTTTTATTATAACAAATCGTGTTATTTTGCAGTCATTGCTCCTCCTTCGCTTGAAATGCATCCCATCATTCGAGAACTGACAAAAAGAAGGAAGAGAAACCCACTAGTAAATTATGATGGAACAGCTTAGAGATTACAGAAGTTTGCAAGTGGGAAGTTTACGAGAAATGATTGCATGAGGGAATCTATATTTGTAATGTTTTCGACCATACAGGTGAACGTTATTGGGTTATTGGCGATCGAAATGTTTTCTAAATCGGAGTGTGGCACGAGTCTCGCTAGTCCACTGAAAATTAAACTTCTGGAGAAGTACACATGTTTACTCTGGTATGTCTCATTCTTCTTTCGGAAAATTGCTCATCTCCATGCAGTTTGAGAAGTTATAACAGGAATTAGTTGGAAGTGAATGCAGTGTTCAAATTCGAAACCTTCTCTCTTATCTCGACACAGTCTGCAGCAGATCGTTTATAGGCGCGGGATGCCTTGTATGTTTTGCGAAGCGTCGTCGAAATGCGTATTTCGTGGGTGCGCAACACTTGGAAAAAATAAATATATTATTGTACCAATCTCGTGCGCACAGGGGGTGCACTACCAGAATGTAGTCATGCTGCAGAATGTAGTCATCCCTATTGTTCCGAGGTTGCACGTAGTGTGTCGGTGATCTGCAGCATAGGAAAAGCGACTAAGGTTTGGTCTATCAAGTGCTACAGCAAGTGCCATTCGATGAGTTATTATATTTTCTACACCGTCCGAGAATTATCGTCATACTTCCAAAATCGACCCTTTGTATAGAAATTCTGAAACATAAAATTGTTTCCTAATGTTTTGCCTTACATAGGAGATAAGAGAGATCTGAGAGAGTGAACGTATTTGTGAAAACCCTTGGAAAAATGTAATCCCCTAAGCATAGCTCGGGCATGGCATATTTAGTGCTCTAGGTAGCGCACTCACAATGCAACCAATGCAGTAATTGGATAGTGTTTTACGCTGCGCTTGAGCTCAAGGATGCGTATCGAAAATTTGTGAATGCTGGTGAATTACCGGTATCGAATACTGCGTGTAGTATAACTCTAGAACACTTTTCCTCAGGTTACTTTGCGTTTTTGATTTCTCTATTCCATGTTTACAAATGCAGCCCAAACTTGTTGCACTGCTGCGGGTTCTGCGAGGGAAGGTCCTATAGCGTTATTTTTTAAAGTTGTGGGATGATTTTGATGGTACGTGGAAATAAGTTTAATGGTAAAAATTGCGAAACAACCATCCAATTGAATTATTGCATGTTCTGCAATCAATTGAATTATTGCATGTTCCCTGCTGCTATCATTGTGTGCAGAAAAAGTTGAGCGAACACATTTATTAATTATCTATCTCTATGCTAAGCAATTTAGGTTAGAAAAACTTTCGAGATAACAGAAAGTAGCGTACAGATTTGAAAATAAAGATTTCTGTCCTGGCATTTCATGGTAGGATAATTAGATGATCTCCGGGTAGTCGCGCTAGAGAGAAAAAAATCTTAAAAATCCAATTAGTTCTTCTGGAGAGGAAGCTGATACGTGAATTGTTTTCGGAAGTTGCGAGTGTCGAACAATATATTGCATGTTTAGATTCGCTCTCTTCTCTCTCTTCTCGACGCAGTCTGAAGGGTGGACGGAACCAGCGGCGAGAAATGAAATTATCATATATGATGATGGTGAGTGAGATAATGAGACGTTACTTACTTGTATTTTAAGTTTATTAGAACTCGTCTGTGCTTAAAACACTGAAGATGGAGCTTTTCGTGCGCTTTCGTAAAAGCTCTGAAACATCAACTCACGAGTTAGTACAGGTAAGCGAATGCTCTCGCAGGACACCTCTGCTGTTCAGTTGGAGTATATTTATATTTTATAACGCTATCCTCAGGATCACTGCTTTCGCTGAGAGTCACGGGTTGATAAGATAATGACGTGGTACTAAATTGCCTAGTTTGCCGGCGCTGAATACTCGCTGGCGGGACGACATTTTTTTCGCAAACGACATTTGCGCAATTAACTGCAAGCACCTCTCGCTTGGCAGAAGAACAAGCAACTTGGGAGTTGTTTCATTGTATCCAGTATGTGTTCCCCGAAATTTACATATACAATTCTTGATTAGAGATCTCGATTTCACGCCAAATCAACGTATGGAATGTGGATTTCCACGATCGCCTATACGTTGAAACTCAATATCGCCTGGTAACGAAATTTATAAATGAAAATGTTTCGGAGCACATACTGGTTACAATGCAACAACTCCCAACTTTCTAATACTTCTTCCAAGCGAGAGGTACTTAGTTGCGCAAATGTCGTCCCCCCGAATACTCTCGCAGGACATCTCTGCTGTTAAGTGAGAGTATATTTATATTTTACACAGCCTTCCCCAGCAGTACTGCCTCAGTCGAGAGCCTAGTTGGCCTGCGCTGATAACTCGCTGGCTGTCCATCAAGAATGATCTCGTTTTTTTTCCAAGAATAGCTGAAGCAGTCAAATAATGAATAACATGACTTCATACAAATGATCGACTGCTACAGTAGACTATAGTGAACCTGCAGGAAATCCATCCTCTCTGTGGCCAATTGTGAATTTGTTGGGACTATTTCTGCTCACATATTGATGCACTCTGCCTTTGCTGTATTACGGAGAGGTAGTGTAACGCGTAAATCTTGGGTGACCGCGATTGCTCCTGTGCTCCTGTGCAAATATCATGTGCTCAGGCAATCCAGGAAGTAAAACAATGATAATTTACAGCTGGCTATCGTCACTTTCTGTACTTGATTTGCTGCAGTGTGCCTCTCAGACAATCAGACAATCAGGGAAGAAATACAAATTCCAAATTTCAATCGGCTGTATTCTCTCTCGTTTCGTGATTGAAAGCATTGTTTCTGCAATCTGCAGCAGAGGAGAAGCGAATAAGGCTTGTTTAGCAGTGAGTTTGTGTTTCATGCTGGCTATGTCTGTGTTTACCTGCAATTCTCGTCAATGATTGATGAATCTAATCTTCGCAAAAATATTTAAATCAAATTGTTGTGGACCAATATAATTTACAATGCAGATTTCTTCCTTATTCGATTGGCTGCGTGTTAGAACAATTCATCATGTGTTATAATAAATTAGTTTCTTATTGCGCACACTCTTCCTCTACGAATGGTCGACAAGTTACAAAGGACAAGCATACTTGGATTGAATCATTGGTCTTTTCTTCTATGCATACTATGAAACACTAATGGGAACCATCAATTTCCGTGTCCGAAGACCCTCCATGTTAGGTATTTCGGCATTTATTACGAAAAATAATTGATAAACAAATATCCTTCATGGAAATATTGTGAACCTCCGAAATGCGACAAAACTTATGTTACAACCTAATATCACTTTTTTAGATGAAAAAGCCAAGTGGGCTCTTACATATTGATGTAATAGAGAACCCTTAAAGTAGTGATGATAGCGCCCATACGTAGGTGTCCGTCTCGTCAATCCTCGAAACAGGTGATTTATTCGAAGGAACTCTGATTTTTCTAAATGTCCATGATTCACCTGTACGAAGAAAATAACGAATTCAGCAGCTCTCTCTTTTCGGTACTAGGCAGTGCTCGACTAGAGCTTTTTAATAAACTTTGTGAGCCTCCATCGAAAAATTTCTCTGCGAAGTACAGCAACATTAATGAAAATCGTATTTTTTGTGAGTTCAAAGTTGCGTAGGCCTTTATTTCTCGCACAGTAGAGATGTATGCACCATTTCAACGATAATATTCAAAAGGCCGAACATGTCCCTATATATCGACATCATGACTATATGTGGCGATTTGAGCCAAACAAATTATACGAATTCAAAGTTGGGGTCGGAAATCGGACAAAACTTTATGACCAACCTAATACCACTGTCACCATAACTTCGTACCTCCCTTATTCCATATTTACAGCAATCTGTCGAGTGACTCCTCTCGCAGTATCTCTGTCTCGGTCTCCTTTCCACTTGTTACAATTATTTTTTTTTCGAACAATCGTCGCTAAAGTGGAATCCTGATATGAACTTCAGCGAATTTTGTATGTTACCAGCCATGAAGAAGTGTGATTTAGTAATATTTTAATAATATTTTAATATTACTAAATCACACTTCTTCATGGCTGGTAACATACAAAATTCGCTGCTGTTCATATCAGGATTCCACTTTAGCGACGATTGTTCGAAAAAAAAATAATTGTAACAAGTGGACTTAAAAGTGTTCGAGGTTTTCACCTCGAACACTTTACGCTCGTCTGCAGTACCACTGTACGGTCATCAAATTGCTGCCGAAAGACCAACAACGAAAATAATATTTTCTGCATTAAATTATTTATTCCTAGTTTCTTGAGAATAATCTAAATTTTAGTTATTTTAAATTTTAGAGTTAATCTAAATTTTGCGAATATATAATATTCAAAAGCACAATTGTCGATATTCCCACCTCTGCGTCCTTCACCAGTCCAAACCGGATCTCATGCAGGAACGGCAGCATACACTCTCCTGCGAAATACTCGTCGCTGTCCAGTTAACCCGTGAACATGCGCGCATTGTGAAATTTTTAAAAAATCATTTCGAACAATCAGATTCAAGTTTCTGCTGCTTCTCATATCACGTCCACTATATACTTTCCGGAAGCTGGCTGAAACAAAAAAAAATCAAATTTAAAAAAATCAAATGACTAAACAAGGAAAAATAATTCAATTCCTTTATGCCCAGTAAGAAAAACTGAATCCTCGAGTGGATCACGATTAATGAAACATTTAGAATATAGTTTTCCAAACGAGTTTTGAGTACCGGCAGTACCCGAGGGTTCAGGAGGCGTACAAATATGATGATACCTCATTGTGAGTATGTAATACAAATGGAGTTAGAGGCGAGGACTTTGCGGGTCCACAATTCCGCAATATATGCGAAACTAAATTAGCCCCCGAGATATGCGAGCATAAACCACTTAAAGGAGGTGTAAAGGCAAACGCGCGCCCGGTTGAAATATGTTTCAATTAGAGGAGAACTCTCTTCAAGTCGCGTGCTCTCTCGCTCGTTGCCTGAGCTTTCCCTGATTTGGCTCCCCGCCAACTACCGATAGCTCTGTTCGTTATGGAGATGTCAATGTGAAAATTTCGGAACTTCTTATCGTTGGGGAGACCTAGGCCGTGCATATGAAAGCTTCAAAATTTGAATTTTGCCTTTGGTCCTCCTTTAATCGAAACGTCTCGAGAAGACGCATCTACCATAGAAAAATTGAAAACCACATTCGAACAGTTTTCGAGTAAATACGCGTTGAACCTAGTGCCTTAACTAGATAAGATATGACCAAATGAAATACATAGGCCGAGAGAGCATGGAAAATTAGCCGGGGAAACGAAAAATGAGCGAGGTAGCTAAATTTTGAAGGGTGATACGCCATCAACAATAATGACAACATTTGTATTTTAAATTAAATCTTGACAACATTTGTATTTTAAATTTATCTGTTCGATGCATCGCTAGGTGGGATGAATCCGCGATGAAATGCCGACTTGTTTAATTCGTGATTTTTTTCGTTTAGATTTGATCAACTACTGAAAATCAATTTTTCATTTTAATTTCGTCATTAATTTTATTTATTCATACTTCGTGTGATCATATCTTATAGTTTATTTGCTCAATAAACTTTAATACTACCAATGAATCTTAAATTTGAATAGGTGACTTTAAAAGAGGATATGTTTGTGAAATAGTATCAAGATTACGGTAGTTGTTTTTATGGACCGCGCATCCGCGCGCGGGTGAATATCGAAATTCTACCGACATTATAATATTTCCCTCATCTAGTATTACCTATTGGTGAAAGTAGCACGAATTGAATCATTCGGCCTTTGCCAGGTTGCATTTTGCATAACATATTTTAGCCTCGATGACAAACTTACGTATTTTTTTAAAATTTTGATTTTTTGGTCAGCTGTGTATCTATGCCAGTGGTTGCTAAAACAGCAATAAAAAAGTTTACGTTTCTTGAAACAATTCTGGGGAATTGCATAAATGTCCGAAATAATAGTGGAATTATCGATTTCCGGCACTGGATGGCATCTGATCGAAAAAGTCCCCGGAGTAAAAAAGTCTTAGAATTTGTTCGCCGACAGATTCCCCCTACCGCCGCAGTGATTGGAATCGATTATACAATTTTCAAGGATTACGGTAGTTTGTTTCCAGATCCGCGCCGCCGCGTGCGTATATAATCGTTATGCACAATAAGCTCACTGTGCTCACGATAAACAAATAGTTTATCCCGAATGTTTGAATTTTTCCTGTGACCTCCAACCAATCGAGCGTGTAATAGTTGGACTCCCCCGACCATCGGCAAATTCAGGAACTCCGTTGCCCACTCTCTTTCTCTCCAGTGCTGATCGTGGCGATGGTCGTGGTGCGATCATGCCACTACGAGTGGTTAATTACAAATCGCGCATAGAATATTGAAGTTACATCCGGCCATCATGACTAGTACAGCACATTTGAGGCGATTTTCCGAACTTTCTCAAGCAAAAATTAACATAACAAAATGGTTTATTTTAATTATAGTAGGAATTTGTTCTAGTACTTTTATAAATATTTTGGAATGGAGAGCGCCGAAAGAAGCCTCCTCAACGAATCAAACTGTAGGTGCATTTGATACGATCCAGTTTGGGGCAGTGCTCACAAGAATTATGACAGAGGTGAAATGATATCAGTAAAAGAGAATCAGCAGAGAATCATCGGTGATGCAGGTTTGTTTTATTTAGTATTTTACAATTAGCAAATCTCGATTAACTGTTTATCCAGATCTCGCTAATTGTTATTGTCTCACTGAAGCCACGAACCACAATGTAAAAGCATCCAGTTTTGTCGCTTACTTTGTGTGATTGCTTTATTCTTTTATTTTATCACACCGTCTCCATACGTATGACCTACCATAGATACGAACAAGTGACTGAAAAGACTTCTTTCACTACACAAATTTTCAATCAGATTTGGCATATAGCGCAAAATTGAGCGGAATAAGACGGTGATTCGATTTCGAGACCGCTTTGAACTACGTTTCATGCTGTCTATCTATTCGAAGTTAATCGACATCAACGATAGGGCAACGGCTGATAGTGTAAAATAATTTGAAATTAATGCATTAAATATTTAGACTTGTGCTTCATGTAACTGACGAAGGAATTCGTACAAGTGAGCTAGAGAATATAACGCACTATCTGACAGAATCGAAATAGATTTGGCACAGGCCGAAAATTCGAATTCCTCCTGACTTCACCAATTGGTCGGCCTCGACGAGGGAAACCTACGAGCATCGCAAGAATTTCGATCCGTATCCGCGCGCGCGGCAGCGCGTATCATCAAAAAAACTACAGTAGCAGAAGACGAACAGTGGGAGGAAGTCGAGTGAAACGCTCTCGTGACCGACTAAGCTACTTGTGATCGAGCAATGAGAACTTCTAGAAATGGGCGATAGATTCATGCAAAATCTCTACTAATCGTTTGTCTCATCTTTTCCATTTCGAGCACACGCAGAGAGAAACGCGAGCGCATTGTTCATGTACAATTATCATTTTGTTTGAGGAAGCTGAAGAATTGCTCTTTAGCACGACTACCCGGATATGATATTATTGTGCAGCCACGAAATGCCATGTCACGAATTTGCAGAAACACAGTTTTAATAATTCAAATATTCTCCAAGGTCACTTAATTATAATAATCCAGAATAAATAACAAATGTGTACCGGGTCACCTCCTCTTCCCTCAGCAGGAGTTGCCAAGACTGCAGACCGTCAGTGAGATTTAATCATGTAATTCATTACATTATTTGTTTCTCACCATCCTATGGCCATGAAATCTGGCACTAGCATCGCGATATCACTCCCGTTTAAAGAAGGTGTAACACGAATGGATGCTAGGGAGTCCCACCACGAAGATATTGCGCTCGCAATGGGAAACTGTAGCCAAATTACCCCCAAGAACGATTCGAAAATAATGTAGAGCAAGTGAAACATAAACGAACTAGCCACATCCCTGCGCTGTCAATGAACTTTACGCGTATGTAGATAGCCTCAGAGCTGTCTGTGAAACTTCGGATAAAGTGATTCATTGTCGGGCTGCCAGCTTCTATTACATACATATAGTGGCTAATTCAACTAATTCTCCTTCTTTAAAATCATAGCTTCGAAATACTCCGCCATAATAACAAACATTTCTACAACTCACGCTTTCCCTCGAGCAGAATTCGGAGCAATTACTTAAATAATAATTATTGCTGATGTTTCTCGATACAAGCCAATGCATCGATTGAAAAATGCATCAGTTCGTCGTCAAGTATACCTAATCTCGACTTTACGCAGAAAGAATACTGAACAACTGATAATCCGCGAAGAAACATGTTTTTTCTGAAACTAGTTTATCATACTTAATAAGTAAGTATTACTTATTGTGGTTCTGAAATATTACCAACGCAGGTGGAATCATCAGATTCCGAATGTCCTTCAACCCTTCAGGTCCTATTGACGCAAAGAATTGCCTAGCAGGAAAATTATTGTTTTAATACTTTAGATATGTTTAATCTATTTCGTCTATTACATCTATCAAATTTTGCTCTATTTCTTTAAAATCAAAGATCGTGAATACGTTCAGCATCGTATAACACACTATCTGAGATAATCGGAATAGACTTGGCACTGACCGAAAATTCCAATTCCTGCTAACTTCACCAGTAGGTCGGCCTCCACGAGGGAAACCGACGAGCATCGGCAGAATGTCGATCCGCATCCGCGCGGGCGGGGCGCGGAATTTCAAAAATTAACTACGGTAGCTTCGAAATTTTAAAAGCGACTCCTATGACTGCGGCGGTAGGGGCGCTGCATCCCTCGACAAATTCTAAGACTTTTTAACTCCGGAGAGTTTTTCGATCAGATTCCATCTAACGCCTGAAATCGATAATTCCACTTTTAGTTCGTACATGAAAGCAGTTCCCCAGAAATTTTTCAAGAACTCCCCTAAATATTATTGGTGATCTAGCTTCTGCTTGACTCGATACATTCTCCCGTAGAACAGCGCGATTCAACAAGACGCGTAAGTTGGTCAAAATCAATTTTGAATGAATTATGGTGTAATTTTTGGGTTACGGTATGCGAGTGCGAAGTTAGGGCGACATTTCCCAACAGGTGTTAAATGGTCTGAAAATCAATTTGAAGCTATCCTACACCAATTGGGAAAAGTCGTCCAACTTGTGCACTCACCTACAGTAACCCAAAAATTACACCATAATTCATTTTGACCAACTTACGCGTCTAGTTGAATCGCGCTGTTCTACTGGAGTAGGTATCGATTCAAGTAGAAGCTAGATCACGAATAATATTTAGGGTAGTTCTTGAAAAATTTCTGGGGAACTGCTTTCATGTACGAAAGAAAAGTGGAATTATCGATTTCCGGCCTTAGATGGAATCTGATCGAAAAACTCTCCGAAGTAAAAAAGTCTTAGAATTTGTCAAGGAATGCAGCGCCCCTACCCCCGCAGTGATTGGAGTCGATATAAAAATTTCGAAGCTACCGTAGTTAATTTGTCGATATCCGCGCCCGCGACCGCGCGGATGCGGAACGAAAATCTGGCGATGCTCGTCGATTTCACTCGTGGAGACCGACCAATTGGCGACGTCAGTAGGAATTATAATTATCGGCCAGTGCCAAGTCGCTGAAGAAATATGTTGATTCTCTCAGAAAGTTTGTTGTATGAATTAGTTTTGTGTGAGTGCCTTCTACCCTCAGGTCGCATTGCTCAGTATCGCGAATACACGGAGATCATTTGATCGTGCAGCCCCAAAATGCCAGGTCTGAATTTTTCAAATTGTTATCTTTTCATTACTAAGCTTTTTGTAATTTGTTTTCCACACTGCTTTCCGTGTTTATCGATTTAATATAAACTACTGCGAGGAACCACGATATCGGCCAGTAGCACTCACCTCTTCTAATATTCACGAAACTGTCAACAAAAAAACCAACCGAGCAAAAACAATACAATTCACGTCCACGGTCTAGTTGTTGGTCGCTGCATCTCGGATGTTGATGGTTGCGGGCATAGTTGCCCACCACTGGCGGCGGCAAGTGGGGTAGTGCTCATCCACGACCCCCTATTCATGGTGAAAAGTGAGGTAGTGCTCATAGACGTATAGGGGGTCATGGTCAAAAAATCGATGGTAGGTGATGGGTAGGTCAAGATTAAGTACTGTATCAATCAATAGTACAGTACTTCCTGATACCGTATATAGCTACCGTAACCCTGATTACCGCGAACTGATTTTCTTTCAAAAATTGAAAATACCGTACCCTAATTTAAAAATCAAAGTACCGTAACCAATCGATAGTACAGTACCACCAGATACCGTATCCCACTACCGTAACCCCGACTATCGCGAACTAACTTTATTTTTACGATGTCCTGGTGACGTGCACTATCGGTCTAGCGTCGTGAACGATCGATTGTACAGTACCCAACTGACTACCGTAACCCAGTTCCTTGGGTCAGATCTAGTTCCTTGGGTCAAACATTTTTCTAAAAATTCTAAATCATTTTATAAAAATCCTAATTCGATCATAACGAAATCGATCATAAATCGATCATAAAACGAAAAAAAAAAATCAAAGATGCACGATAAAAGGAGGATTGCAGTATGTGAATAGTGGATACTTAGTCATTTAATTTTTGATACACGGAACATATCAGAGATCGGAGAGCTTGTAGTGACCATACTAAAAACAATGTGTGAAACTTGAACCTGATGGTTTGAAAATATGATCTTTATTCGCGCTATTCTTTAATCGTTCCGGCAGTTGTCGATCAGTGGCTGCTGATGTTCGTGCCAGACGCCCATATTCTTTTTTTTGTTGCATCTTATTTTTCAAGCTAACAACATTTTTTGAGCACTTTTTGAAAGACAATTTCGGATGTTCCTAGGGTCAAGATGAAGCGTTGTGTAAGATATCACGACACGAAGATTTATGACATTTTTTGGAAATTTAGGGATCGATTAACCATCTACATTTTAGAACAACCAGTTAATTCGTGGTTGCACCATTTAAATATCTACGAAAAGTTTCTCCGCAAAGCAGTATGTCATCGTCAGAATTGTGAATAAAACACACAACTTTCCTGGTGAAGTGATTCTTCACGATTAGTTAATACTCTCGAATAACTGAAGAGAACTTTATAGTAGCGATTGCAAAGAGATATTAAAGTTTTAAAAAATAGTAAAAATGACGGGCCTCCATCAAATCATCAACCCTTCTCTTCACAGGGTTTCGTCGATATCTAAGTCGATCAGAATCGATCAGAGTCGTCGATATCTCAACATCATGAAATTGATTTCCGTGAAGATGAACCAGCAGTTCTGGTACATCTTGGAAATGGTGTGAGCTTATATTTCACGTAGTCTAGTTAACTAATTTAACATTGTGACGTCAGTGCAGTATTGCAATCTTTGCCAATTCGCAAACATCTTATCGATTTGAAGTTTCCCGATCGATTGAAATGTTAAAACATACATATACGAATGAGTTGCTCTCCCTACCAGAATTCCGCTATGGCGTACCCATATCTTATCCTTACCAATTATTGCCTGCTGCTCCTTCACGAAGATCATATGCAGGGTGAGGAAAAAAGGTAAGATGAGGAAAAAAAGGTAGAATTCGTGAATAAAAAACTCCTGGCCAGCGCAAATTTGAATTTATTCATAACGCAAAGGGAAAGCAATTTCTAAAAAACAAATATCAGTATATTTGTTCTGTCAGTTGTCATTCCTTCTCAGTAACAAGCGTCGTGAACGCGGAGGCGAGCGAATATTGTTCCGAAGTATTTTTTGAATCTCAATTTGAAAAAATATATTGCAATTTCATTCGTCTGATACGTTATTTTCTTAAAGTTAGAAGAACCGAAATATAATCGTGCTAGAAGCAATTTAAGGGGATCACATTGGAATATAATCGAATACCTCGGATTTGAATGATGCCTATTGAAAAAAAATCAAACAAGTTTTAGATCGACTTATTACGAACTGTCGCGTTGAAATTCGGATTCTACGAGTGAAAATACGCCAGAAAATCTATATCTGGTGAATTTCGGAGAATCAAATAAAAAATCAGCGAATGTCTTATATAAATTATAATTTTTAGTTTCTTATCGAAAATACTTGCCACTGATGCAACGAGCAATGGTCTGACTCTCTCCAGATTGCACGCTCTCTCGTCTCTCTCACCGGTGAAGAGAGTGAGATAATTTGTCAAATGCAAGTGAAACATAGAAAATGATATTTAAAAAAACAGAAAAATTTATTATATCTTAATTTTGACATTTAAATATTACAATGGCATTAAAACAACAGTAATATGCTTCTATTCATGAATCGGCTGATAACAATTTGTAGTCGTCTATCCAACGGGGTGACTAATGCGTATTTAGCCCATAGAACGTTGATGCAATGATGAGCGTGCTCTACGATTTCGACTTCGCGACCAGCGTGTCCTTCTCGCTGCATGTTCTCCTTGATATGATATAATTTTGATATAATTTTCTCCATCAACTAATTCTCTTCCTCTTCGAGTGCTGCGATATTCTTCTCGTCGATTGCAACAAGTCGTTCACAATTCATTCGACGGCACTCTATGCATCTAAAATACAGCTACGTTTCTGATGAGCGCGCTCGTCTCACAGATAAATCTTTAAGTTTGATCTTTGCTCTCTCTCCCTTGTTTAGAAAGGAGCAAAATTCGTTTTGTATCCTTCATAAATAATAATTTTTATTTATATTGAATAATTTATGTTAGTCTGCGATTTCGAAGAACTTCAAAAAAAGTAATTTGTGATCGAAGATTGTAGCGAGAGCTTTCGCCTGCGCGTTAGTGCAATTTCGAAAGTACTTATTTAACATTATGTTTGTGGCTTCATTTGTTATTGAAGTATGATTGCTCAACCGAATTTCGATCATCGGTTGATATGTTGTCGGTAAGCAATACGATTCTCGTTTTGATGAAGAAAATGACTCGCTGATATCCTCGAGTGCATTATTGTGAATCTTTGAATCGGAAAAAAAACTTATTTTCTGAGTATGTCGATGAAGAGAGAAATTTCCCGTTGGTGTTCTCTTCAATCGGGATCGTCATCGATCCTTTCGCCCCCATCGACACCATTTCCCTGCAGGTGAAAGGCCAAATATAAGTTAGATAAGACAGAAAAAAGTACACTTCAGAAGTTTCAGTTTCCAACAACTAGCGAGACTCGTGCCACACCCAGATTTAATAAACATTTGTATATCAATGAATTCATCATTGCTAATCCTGATGGTACAAACATGGAAAAACATACTATCGTGTAATCGATGAGAGAGTGCATGAACAAAAAAATATTGTCTCACCTGAACCACATGCCAGTGCCTGGACTCTAGTACTATTGTTTATATATAGTTTCTGCTCCGTCAAAAGTCAGATCGATGAGATCGCACGTTCAATGAAGAGAAACAACTGAGAGATTGTTTGCAATGATGAGAAAGTTCATCAACGGCTAATAAACTCTTCACTCACCTCAGTATTCCTGAATCTAATTGAATGGAAAAGGGAAAGAGCCGTCGACTCCCGCCATTCTAAAGGAAAGACCTGCAAGGGAACGATTGCTCACTAAAAGTAATTAATGGAGTAATTGATCTGCATCAGACCCCGAGAATAGATAGAAATATCCTTTAATTTATTAGTTTGATATTTTCAACGTTATTCGGATTGGAACTGATTTTGCGAACACGCATTATTCAAGCCTCACTGATGCTCGGAATCGCCAGGCTTGAATCTCATTTGTAAACGTCTGCCTTTTATTACTATTTAACACTTCGAGTGCGGGTCAAATATTGCGTCGGCTGCTGCAGCCATCCCGAAGATCAGCATGGGCGATTGTCGAGCTATAGGGGTTTATATAGATCAATGGCAAAACCGTAAAATAAAGATTGTTGACGCTTTTGATCCGATGAAAACAAAGCTATCAGCCAATGTTTTGAAGTTTCAGAAGTGCAATAAAGCCGACATAGTTGTGAGTGCGACGATAATCCGAAGCGAGCGAATTCTTACTAATAATTATCATATTTTCCTTCAATACCCAATCATAATCGTACTTGCTAGGAAACCCTTACTCGATTTACCTCTGGTGCAGCTCGCAGACACACTGCAGCAAACCACGAAACGAGTGTTACAACATCAGTCTGCAGTTATAAAATATTATATCACCCCTGAAATCCTGCCTGTCTCGAAGACTAACACTAGAAATAATTCACACTCTCGATATACGCGTTACACCATCGCTTCGTAATACAATCAAGGCACACTGCATCAATGCGATGGTGTCCTTGACTAAATTAACTCATAATTAATCTCTGACAATGGATGTGCTGCAGATCCACAATTACACTCTCTCTTTATTCCATCGAGACATCGAGAAGAGAATGAGGAGAGACTACAATTTTGACTCCAGGAGCATAGAGGGAATAGACTTTATCTACAGAAAGGGGACAAGAGAAGAGGTCACATCGCGCTAGTCACAGAGACGATAGAATGGGGATGACTCATCCTTAAATAGGCACGAGGTCACATGTAAATGGGACATGCTAATGGATAGAGGGGAGAGGAGGGCGAGAGTGCAACTCGAGACAACGGGGGATAGTCTAGTCTGCACGTATGCTATTTGACTATGGGGTACAAGGCCAGGGCCTTTACACAACACCTCCCTCCAAGATTCAAACTGAGGGGTGAATCTGATACAAAATAGTCAATTACGACGAGGCAATAATCAAAGGCCACGGTTGAAGAAACATTGGTCGGTGGGACTCATTCTGAGTGTCGTACTATCGTTCTCCACAACTTCTGTGGGCTCGTTTATTCTTCGACGTTGCACTGCGAGGCTCGACGAAACTCTGGTAGACGCCCTCGTAGGTGCACACTTGAACACGATGCAGATGTCGTTGCACTTGAACTCGATGACGAAGCCGTTGCACTTGAACTCGGTATCGCTTCTGGGGTGGGCGAACACACGCTTTCCTCAGTGATGGTCTTCGGCAGGATCTCGCTATCCTCCATAACACTCTTTCAGGATATTTCCAATCCACAGGGTCGACCGAATCAACCACCTGTGTTCACAGTACACACTTCTCGAACAACAACAGCGTGTGTTCAAATTCCTTCTATGCACTTTCGTGCCCTCTCAAACTAACGTTCCTTTCCAGGAAACGCTTCCGATTTCTCGCTTTCTTTGAGGTCAGGATACTCGCCATTTGCTCGAACACAACGTCCTTCTTGAGGCGATCCGCTTTTTCCCTCTCTCAGAAATCACGAGACTCAACGTGACTCCCCGTCTGGTGTGGTCATTTCAGGCCACGACGCTGTGCACTCACGGCCACTCAGCGCCACCAGCTCTTCCCTCTGGCTTTTTCACTCAGCACTACCACTGCCTCCGCTCACAGCAACGACTTATTAGCCACCGGATCCGTGCTAGGCGCCTTGCCAAACGGCAACGTCACGACTTATTAGCCACAGGCTTCCCTGCTACGCGCACCTCTGATTTTGCAGACCATCACAATGATCAGTCACTGATACCACGAGTGATCCCTTATCCTGGTCAATCACCGTTCTCTCGGGCAGTCCCAAACGTAGGTCAACTGCTGCTTCCTCTAGTGATCCCTCTGCTAGGTCAATCACTAGTTTCTCGGCCGACATCCTCGTCGGAAAGTTCACGGACGACCCCATACTAGGTCAGTTGCCAGTTCGCTGGGCAGTACCAACCTCAGTCAACTGTTAGTGATTCCTACTAGAGGTCAATCACTACTCTATCTAACGACCCCTAAATATAGGTCAGTCGCTCTTCATCTCGGTCACTGCTAGTGATCCCTAATATCACTACTCTCACTTCTCTGACAACCCCAACAGGTCAGTCGCCGCTACTACATTCAGTTTCCTGGAATCATTCAGGAGATCGGCTCTTTGGCACTCTTTCAGCTCTCTTGGCTTCTCCCCTAAAGTCATCCACTTCACTCGCACTTTCTAGTCTGGAGTAGTTCCTTCGTCTAAGGTACCTTCAACTCCATTCAAACTGTGCACGCACCTTGGCTCTCTAGCCTCATTGGTCTCTGCTCTCCATGCGGACCTGCATTTTGTCCACCTCGCATCATCCTACTTGCACCTTAGAGCGACAGCTGAGAAGAGGGAATGTACCTCTTCCCGTCCCTTCTCCCAGTCCTCTTTCGGTATTTCAGAATCCCGTGAACTTTCACTCTCTTACATCCAGTCCTCATGGGCTCTTCTCTGATCTCAAAGCCCTCAATATGATCTTTGATCTCTTTCCATCTGAGATTCCCTCGCTCTTGTTCGTTCACTTGTTCTCTCGTTGTTGCCTCACGTGTCAATTTGCATCTTTCTCTTCGCATTATCACGTAAACAACTCGCGCCCGAGACTCATTTGCATGTCGTTTGTCTCAATCCTTGTGAGTCTCGGTTGTCCTTGTGACACGTGTACTATCGATCGATCGAGTAACACAGGGATTCCAACCCGGGTCTCACTCTCGTAAGCACAGTTCACTTTCACTAGTAATCCTTACTGTCGGGATACCGTACCCTTGGGACTGCAAATCACTCCTTCGACGATACACTTCCGTCGACCCAGAGCAATCACACTTTCGACGATAAACTTCCGCCGACCCCGCATGAATGGCTGATTACTCCTTCGACGATACACTTCCGTCGACCCAGAGCAATCACATTTCACACTTTCGACGATAAATTTCCGCCGACCCCGCATGAATAGCAGATCCACAGAGACACGTCTCCAGTCCAGACCGGACCACTCGTCACAAGACTACGAGTTCACAACGGAAAAATCGAGCAGCGCCTCCGGCCGACCTCGACAAATCACTGTTTCCAAACGCTCAGTTCCACAAGGAACCTTCAACTGATGTGCTCACTCGACACACACAGTTACGATACGCTCAGTTCCACACGGAACCTACAACTGATGTACTCACTCGACACACACAGTTACGATACGCTCAGTTCCACACGGAACCTACAACTGATGTGCTCACTCGAGACACATAGTTACGATACGCTCAGTTCCACACGGAACCTACAACTGATGTGCTCACTCGAGACACACAGTTACGATACGCTCAGTTCCACACGGAACCTACAACTGATGTGCTCACTCGAGACACACAGTTACACACACATGAACGAGAGGAAACGTACTGGACACGAAAACAAGAAACGAACACAGGAAAACAGGCACGCCTAATCGTGAGTACTGATCGCCAATATTGTGTAGTTGGCCTGTCCCTTACTCCAGGAGCATAGAGGGAATAGACTTTATCTACAGAAAGGGGACAAGAGAAGAGGTCACATCGCGCTAGTCACAGAGACGATAGAATGGGGATGACTCATCCTTAAATAGGCACGAGGTCACATGTAAATGGGACATGCTAATGGATAGAGGGGAGAGGAGGGCGAGAGTGCAACTCGAGACAACGGGGGATAGTCTAGTCTGCACGTATGCTAATTGACTATGGGGTACAAGGCCAGGGCCTTTACACAACAAATAGGAGTGGTGATTAGTTTCATTGACAACAAATAGGAGTGGTGATTAGTTTCATTGACAACAAATAGGAGTGGTGATTAGTTTCATTGACGAAAAAATTATACGAAATTATGGGACACTCTACAGGGTGTCCAAAAAGTATTGTTACACGGATAAAACCATGTATCTTTCTTTAAAAGCAACATAGACAACTCAAACGGGGCACAGTATTTATCAGTGACCATATGAACATAACAATGCACGATCACTCGATCTGGCCTCCATTGGCCGCGATGACCTCTCTGAGACGACGAGGGACCGAGTCGATGACGGCCCGCAGGTAAGGGACGTCGATCTTCTCCCATGCCTTGAGAAGGGCTGCCTTGAGGGAATCGCGGTTCTTGTGGCGAGTAGAGCAGGCCTCCTTCTCCAACACTGACCAAATGCTGAAGTCCAGAGGGTTGAGATCGGGGGAGTTCGAGGGCCATTCCTCACTCGAGATGAAGTCGGGCAGATGGGCGCGACACCATGCCTGCGTCACTTTTGCCGAGTGAGCAGGCGCTGAATCCTGTTGGAAGGTCCAGCGAGCCCCTTTGAAGTGGGAGCGGGACCAGGGGAGAAGGGCCTTCTGGAGAATTGCCCTGGTGTAGTACTCCTTGTTGATCTTGACCCCGGGATCCACGAACACGAGAGGAGTCTTGCCCGTCGAGCACACACCAGCCCAAACCATCAGTGCCTGGGGGTGGGCAATGCGAGAGATGGTTCTACCTCTGGCGTCAGCTTGCTGAGGAGACTTGGCGATGATCCTGGTGTTCTGACTGTTGTAGACCTCCTCGACTGAGAACAGCTTCTCGTCAGAGTAAACGGTAGTCAAGTGCTCCCCACGATCGGCCCGCTGAAGGAGCAGCTTGCATCTCTCCAGGCGCTTCTGCTTGTGGACATCAGTGAGGCCATGGCCCTTTCTCATCTTGTAGGGGTAGGACTTGAGAAGAGAATGAACGATGGCACACACGGATCCTTTGGAGATCTTGAGATCCTTAGCCATCTTCCTGATGGATCGTTTGGCATTGCGATTCACTCTCTTCTCCACGATTCTCCTGTTCTTCTGAGTGAGAGCGGTCTTGGGTCTTCCTGATCTTGGACGGTCCTTCGCAGTGCCCAACTGCTTGAAACGGGAGATGGTGCGATAGACTGTCATTCGGGAAATACGAAGCTTCCTCCTGATGGAATCTGGGGGGTCGCCGAGGGTCCAAAGGTTGATAATAGTTTGACGATAGCGATTTGGACGAACCATGACTATGGGAAACTAATTAGTAGGTTCCCTCAACGCACCGAAGGGTGGGCTCAAACGTGTTATTACAGGTTTTGACAACTCGACCTACATGTTAAAAAAATTCGCGTTTCAAAAGTGTAACAATACTTTTTGGACACCCTGTAATATGAGTTGATGTTTCACAGCAATTTCGAAAGCGCAAGAAAAGATGTATCATCAATAGAACATCAAGTGCGTACAGAGAGAACAGTTAAAGCATATCCTTAAAGGAGGAGTAAACTCAAAATTCAAGTTTTGAAGCTCTCATATGTAGACACCGCAAGCTCCGCCCACTCGGCTCTGACACTTTCCCCCGCAAAAGCGAGACAAGAGGAGCACAGTCTTCATTCGCAATCAAATCACTCGCTCAAAAAGGAATTCGGAAGCTCTTTTCATGCAGATTCCAAAGACGCATGGCGAGCACGAAAAAGTTTACTCTGAGTAGGTCAGAATACGATTTTTATTATGCGACATAGCTTAGAAAACTATAAAACTCGTGTGCTGACCTACTCAGAGTTAACTTTTTCGTGCTCGCCATGCGTCGTTGGAATCTGCATGGAAAGGGCTTTCGAATTCCTTTTTGAGCGAGTGATTTGGTTGCGAATGAAGAGTGTGCTTCATCGAATTCGAAGCGCGCATGGCTGACAAATCCCTCTGCGCCCTCTCATCCCTCTCCCTCCCCTCCCTCCCCCGTCTCTCACCCGGAGTGACTAGGGAGCGCCGCGGCTACGAGAGAGTTCGATTGCATCGCTTTCTCGTCTCCCCTTGCAAGGGTGAGGCACAACCGGGAAAGGGCGAAGCCCTGCCCAATTTTTTGGCGATGTGACTGGGAGGGGTCGGGATTGGCTCCGCCCCTCTCACCCTCGTCTCGCTTTTCTGTCGCTCCCCGTTGACACCTTTATACGTACTTTATGAGCTCTAGCACGATTCTGAGATAAGATATCGACAAACGGCCAAAAGCATGATCTTATTTGGAGCGCAACGGGCAGATTGAGCATAGTTAGGGAGGCATAGCTTCATGTCGGCTATACCCCTTGTGGTCCCTACTCATATGCACTGCCTAGAGCTCCACAACGATAAGAAGCTCCTAAATTTTCACTTTGATATCTCCATTCCGAACAGAGTTATAGCTAGTTGGCTGGGAGCCAGATCAGGGAAACCTCAGGGAAGGGGGCGAGATAGCACGCGACTTGAAGAGAGTGCGTCCCTAGGTGAAACATTTTCCAACCGGGCGCGCGTTTGCATTTACTCCTCCTTTAAACTATTACCCCTTCTCAGAATTTTTACCAGTGAGGTTTTGTGTTTCTGGAAGGTGCCATATTTCCTACATTGCCCTCGCACTGATCGTCATAAATTGCCCTTGCACTGATCGCCAACACGGCATTACCAAAATGAAACAAGCTGTTTCTCTCTCATGCATAAGCGAATAGCTTACTTGACCACAAAGAGGTGCAAGGGCAATTTATGACGATCAGTGCAAGGGCAATGTAGGAAATATGACACCTTCCAGAAACACAAAACCTCACTGGTAAAAATTCTGAGAAGGGATAATAGTTTAAAGGAGGAGTAAATGCAAACGCGCGCCCGGTTGGAATATGTTTCACCTAGGGACGCACTCTCTTCAAGTCGCGTGCTATCTCGCCCCCTTCCCTGAGGTTTCCCTGATCTGGCTCCCAGCCAACTAGCTATAACTCTGTTCGGAATGGAGATATCAAAGTGAAAATTTCGGAGCTTCTTATCGTTGTGGAGCTCTAGGCAGTGCATATGAGAGCTTCAAAACTTGAATTTTGAGTTTACTCCTCCTTTAAGGATATGCTTTAACTGTTCTCTCTGTACGCACCTGATGTTCTATTGATGATACATCTTTTTTTTTCGAAATTGCTTTCGAAATTGTTGTGAAACATCAACTCATACGGGTCTTATAAGTGTGCATTTTTGATAAAATTACTGGTGTTGGATTTCAGACAGATCGCTCTCAATCTCTTCTCGAAGAGTCAATGGAATGATCAGGGAGTGCGACTGCTGCAGAAAAGGTGCAGCTGCAACAACTACATCCTCTCAGTGGCCAATTGTGAATTTCATTTAATTACGGACCGGAATCTCATTGGTGAAGGCTGTCTTGATTATTTTACGAAGAAGTAGTATAACGCTTATCTACAGGGTACGCACAATTTGAAAAAATTTAATCGAGTGACCGCTCGCAGACTATCAGGTCATCTATCAATTATAAATTACAGACGTCAGAATATAACGCGTTTGATAAACATTAACTGTGTTGTAAAAATACATCATTGCAATACGTTACGTGTGTGGTGAAATGCAGAACGAAATTTTTTTTTGGGTTAAGTAAATTATCGCGTCAAAATCATGCGAATGGCGATACCCAGGTATGTATGAGTTCAATGAAACCAAGATGCACGTTATCATAATATAAATATTTGGTTTCTAGTGTGCTTTCTCGAATATGGTTGAACATAGTTCAAAATCAACCAAAAAATCTCTTTAAGATTTCTCAGCCATTAAAATATCAAAAGACAGATTATATTTCATTCAACTTGCGATACTCGTGCCACGCGCATAATTATCAGGTTGGTCATAAAGTTTTGCGCGATTTTGACTAAAGTGCATTTTTGCATCTACAATCGTTCGTTGTTGTCCAATCAACGTAGATCTTTTAGTGGTAGATAGAGGCTTTTATACTCTCTTTAGAGTACACTATCATAGATCTGTCCGATCAAGGAAAAGAATAAGGCGATGTACCAAACTTCATGTGGATGATCAACGACCTGACTTTTCAAAGGATTTGATTTTCATTTAGAACGGAGATAGGATCCAATCTAAACCACAGTAGTAAAGTATGATGGGAATATATCGTACTGGTGATGTTGAGACTGACCAGCCACAAAGGGCATATTAGAAATATGCGCGTAATCCGATCTGTGGGTTTTAATGGCACTTGTCAAGGTAAGTTTTGGAGTACTATATCTATGCCGACAGTTCTTGAGATTTAAATTATTCATGATTGTGAACTACCTTTCCAGTACAAGTCAAAATTCCCTTTGGGGGATAATGGGGCTCTCCATTCACGAACATGGTTCTTCGGATTTTAGGTGCCCAATTTAGAACATCGAAATACACACTTTAGGCTTTTTTGTGCTAGACATGTGGTTTGAAGGGCGGTACTTTCCTGTTAAAATTAACGAACAATCCTTGCCCTATCACTCACTATTTAGGAATATTGTGGAGGTCGCTACTTTTTCTAGGGTGAGCCGTGCTTGAAGACCCTCCATGTCATGTTTTTTTACGTTTTCTTTGCAAAATAATTGAGATACAAATATCACTTTTTTAGATGAGAAAGGAAAGTGTGCTCTTAAATATTGATATAATAGGGAACCATGTAAGTAGTGATTACAGCGCCCATAGGTAGAGGTCACCTGCGTCAATCCTCGAAACAGGTAATTTGCTCGATAGAAATCTTATTTTTCTAAGTGCCTGGGTTTCATTGACCTCTACGAAGCCCATTTCGAATTCGGCAGGTCTCTCTTTTTGAAACTAGGTAGTGTACGCCTAGTGCTTTTTAATAAACTTTGTGAGTCTCCATCTAAAAATTTATCTGCGAAGTACAGCAACTTTAAATAAAATCTTATTTTTTCTGAAAAATTCAAAGTTACGCAGATCTTGATTTCTCGCTTAGTAGAAATACTTGGAATATTTCAACTATATTTTTCTAAAGGTCGAACATGTCCCTAAATAACGTCATCAGGACAATACGTGGCGATTTGAGCAAAAGAAAATATACGAACTCAAACTTGGGGTCCGAAATCGCGCAAAACTTTATAACCAACCTAATAATACAAACTTGGACCATGGTGAGCATAGTTGAACGTATTCTGACGGTCCAAAAATATAAAAATAAGCTCGTGCAATACGATAGAATATGTGAACTGAAAGAAATGATCTCACCGTTACCGCGTGTACAGTTCCTTGAGTCCAGTACATCCGTATCCCTTTTCATTTTCCTCTCACCTCATGAGCGGTTAACTGGCTGAAATGATGATTGATCCTTGTTTGTTTTGAAAGTACATTCGACTTTTTTTAGCAATAAATGAAGTCCGTCTTTTTCACCCAAAATCATTCACAATTATTCGTCTGAGAGAATAATTGAATTGAGCGAATTACGTAATTATATGGAAGCAGGTAAGGACGAACTATTGGCCTATATCACGACTTCCCAGGGATAATGTAATAGTGTAACCACAAGTTCTTAGGTGAGACCGTTGTTAAATATTCTGCTAATTAAAGAATTTGAAAGATAATTAAATTATTATAAGTACGACTGAGGAACGCATGTGATCATATCCCGTTCCTCACCAGTCATTGCAGTCTCGCACACAAGGATTTCAGCAGACTGATATCACGCCTGTCGCGAGAGAATCGAGCTGAGACAGGGAATGGAGAGGAAATCGTGAAATGCGTTCTAACAGGTTTTGGCCATCCTAGGGCATGTCTGAGTGACCCCCGAAGTCTTGTTGTGCAGACTTCATTTCAGACCTTCCTGCACCGGGTCACATTTCGGCATCACTCACTTCAAGAGCCGATTTCTAGGAAACCGTGACAGATAGAACAAAATTGACCTCTGAGTGACCCGAGCTCATTTTTCGAGCTCTATCGATCTAGATAGCTCAAATCCTCAAAATGTTCAGTTTAACCATGCTACATTTAAGGTCGATTTTCTCGAAAACGAATGGAAAGGTGCAGCTAAAATTTTAAGAGTGCATGCATCTGAACGAGAGCTGTCGAACAAGGTGCTTGCGCAGAAAATAAGAACACCTGGGTGAGATTTTCGCCTGTTGAACTTTCCCGGATCGTTTGTACTTTTCTGTCAACAGACAAATTCTCTCACGCCGCTTTCTTCTGACCGCGCGGCCAAGAATGATCGGTTTTCCTTCTCATTTGTCTGTTGACAGAAAAGTTCAAACGATCCGGGAAAGTTCAACAGGCGAAAATCTCACCCAGGTGTTCGTATTTTCTGCGCAAGCACCTTGTTCGAGAGCTCTCGTTCAGATGCATGAGCTTTTAAAATTTTAGCTGCACCTTTCCATTCTTTTTCGAGAAAATCGACCTTGAATGTAGCATGGTTAAACTGAACATTTTGAGGATTTGAGTTTTCGCTGTTTTCTAGAAATCGGCTCTTGAATTGAGTGATGCCGAAATGTGACGCGGTGCAGGAAGATCCGAAATGAAGTCTGCACAACAAGACTTCGGGGGTCACTCAGGCATGCCCCAGGATGGATAGAGACTATCACCTGATATTTCGTGCCGTTTTTCTACATAAAATTGTATCCGACCTTCGTGCTTTATCGTCTGATTTAAGTCGTAGTTTCCGTACTTCGTTAAATGCAAAAAAAATATTGTTATTTGATTTTTTAAAGTGTATTTGTGTTGTGCAAGAAACAAAACGCGAACTTCGCTTCGATTTGAGGCTTCAGCGAGTTCATATCAAAATCTCTAGACTCGGAACATCAATTATACTACCGGGGAATCATTATAATGATTTTATATTTATTTTGACGGGCGTCGAGAGTTCAATTGATACCCCCAGCAGCTCGGATATATTTTGACTCGCTGTAGTCAGAAATCACCAAGCACCGCATCCAACTTTTGAAGGGCTCTAATGTGAAATATTATTTTAAGCTCAGATTCTATTGATTAGACGGACTTCTTTCCATACAAAACAAATGGTTTTTGCCAAATAATATTCTTTCCTTTGAAGACATTCCAATCTTAGTATCATACCTGACTCAGGAGTATCAGATTACTGTCCATTTTGATCAATATTTAGCGTACCTATCGCATCTCAGAGTGTTCTTGACGAATCAGAACGATATTGCTTTCTAATTGTCTCATCCACTACCGTACTTAATCTGTTTAAACTTGTTTGCTCGGAAAATGTCATTAGTTCATTGTAATTATATCAGAATCGCACTGTTAATTGAAAGTATAAATCGTTCTATCCATTTTCTATCCATTCTCAGCTTGCAGTTTAAAACAACAAAAATTAGTTTTCGACAGTTTTCTTTGCAGGTCGTCCCTTCGGGTTGGAGCGAATTCACGGCTGATGTTCTTCTCTCGTCCATTCGCTGCAGTAATACTGAACTGAGTGAAGAGGTGAGTACCTTCCTCATAATAGCAAACAATCTCTCTGTTTATTATCTTCGTTGAACACGCGTTCTCATCGATCTGACCGGTGAGAGAACAGAAACAATATAGAAGCAATAGTTCTAGAGTCCAGTCACGGCATGTGGTTCGTGTGAGATCATTCGCTGTTCGCCCAGTCTCCCGGGGATTGCACGAGAGTGTGTTTATTTATATTTTTTGTACCGCCAGGTGGAATCGTATTGAGGTCACCATGGTCCAAGTTTATATTAAATCAGAGTGTGGCACGAGTCTCGCTAGTTGATGGAAACAGAAAATTCGTTCGAGAAATATTCTGGCTATGGTGAGAAATATTCTGGCTATGGTGTGTTTTCAAAATTTTTTATATTGTTCGGGTTGATTTCGAATAATGGCCAAACATTCATTTTCATATTTTCATATTCTTTCTCATTTCAATGCATTATATTCGTTGGAATAAGCATTGAATGAAGCGCTATCGCGTGCAAAAACGTATTCGTTCCGGTGAAAAACTTCAACGATTAGTATGTGATCCCGAAATACTGAGAAGCAAATATAGAGATACTTTAATTTTACTTCTTTGATTTTTGATTTTATAAACAGTGGCAGAGCAAAATGCTATGCGAGGAGCATTCGATGTTGTTTTATTTTTTTGAGTTTTTTTTCTAGTTATTGGGGTGTCCGGAAAGTTCGTATAATTTTTTGTTTTTATTTTTTATTCAATGCTGTACAATTCTCGGTGACCAATGTATGCCCCCTTCTTTCTCACTACCTCCCTCCAGCGATTGGGCAGGGTCTCGATTCCTCTCTTCCAGAATGCGGGTTTCTTCGAGACCGCCCAGTTCACGAAAGCCCTCACAACTTCATCTCGATTCTTGAACTTCTTTCCTTTGCAGAAGTCAGAGAGAGAGCGGAAGCAGTGGTAGTCGCATGGGGAGAGATCCGGGGAATACGGTGGATGGGGAATCCTCTCGATCTTCAGCTCGTCCATTTTCTTCTGGGTCATCTTCGCTCGATGTGGGCGAGCATTGTCCATCAGAAGAAGAATTTTTCCCTGGTTCAGGAGTCTGGGAGGGACTCTGATCGCGACATCTTCCAGTTGTTCAGAGAAGAGGTCGGCATTGATGCTGGTGCCAGGGGCGAGGATCTCCCAGTAGATGGGACCGAGCACTGAGAAGAAGAAGCAGAGGAGTTTCTTCTTTCCGTGCTCTTCCTTCTTCGGGACGGGCGTGGGCTTCTCATCTGCATCCACCCATTGCAGTCTCCTCACAGGGTTATCGTGCGTGATCCACTTCTCATCTGTAGCGATGATGGAATTGACCCATCGAAGATTGGATCTACGATGGAGTAATTCCCGACAGACTTGAACACGATTTTTCAGCTGTTCGGGGGAGAGGTCATGGGGAATCACTTGTGGGAGTTTCGGCTTCTTCCCAGATCGATGGAGGATATCGGACACCGTTGATCTGGGAGTACCAGTATCCTTCTTCAACTCACGCACACTGGCCATGGGCTTGCGCTTCAGTGTGCGGAGAACGAGAGGCTGATCGAGGGAGGGAGGGCGTCCAGAGCGGGGTTGATCATCGAGACCAAACTCCCCTTTCTTGAAGCGGGAGAACCACTTATAGCAGAAGGGTATGGAGGGGGCGTCAGCTCCTTCCGACTGGGCCAGGGCAGAGTGGGCCTCCTTCACGGATCGGCCAAGACGGTAGTAATGAAGTAAAACTGCTCGGAGGTAGAGATGGGAGTCCATCACAAGAATCAATGTAGCAACTAGGAGACTGATTAAATCCTCTCACTACTCAACTTCAGAATGATGCAATACATTGTTGACAAACAGATTGCGCATTCACTGCATTTGATCGCGAACTGACTTTTTTTCCGAAGCATTATACGAACTTTCCGGACACCCCAATATCATTTCAAATTTTTGCTGACATTATTGTCCAAAATATGGCATAAATAATAAGCAATATTATTTTCGCTCATCTCCTCTTCATTCACCACTCCTGGCAGCATCCCGCAACCCTGCTATAATTAAATGTAAATTATTTTGGACAAGCATGCAGAATACTATCTCTGACTGGAATTGAATTCGAATACATATAATCCGTGAAACATGTTTCATGTAATTGCGAAATCGCGCCGCTCCCGTATTCACTTTTACACTTTCGTTCTCAGTAGTGTGAGAAAAACGTGTAATAGAGAATAAATTGTGTTGTTTTCATTATTATCAATTTAGCAGTTCAGAGGAAAAACGTGTGGTAAATATAGACTACTTGTATAAATCCACTAGTGGATGAACATGTAGAGGTTAGGCGAAATGTAACTGAGCAGTAACAACCGCCCTGAGATGAAAAGGATTGGTATCAACGGTACCTGGAATGAGAATATCGCGATGGATTAGGGTACGAACAGCAGTAGGAGCCATGCATCAACGACCACATAAAGAATTTGACAGTGAGTGCAATTATAATAAACGTATTTTTATTGATAGTTAAATGGTATGCAACGCAGTTCCATCGGTCTCTCCATTACTCACTCGCCTCTTCTAATATTGGCGAAACTAAAAACAAACTGCAACTCAAGTCTGAAGAGTAATTATCAAGATGTTACAAATTGACATTAATAATCGTCTTTATCTTTTTTTTGTTAAATAAACTATCCCGAAGGATTGTTCTCTAGTAAGAATACCCTGTAACTTATCGTGATATCCCCAGCTGGTCTTTCGATTAGCTAATCTCGTTTCGTTCCCGCGTCTTCTCAATTTTAAATGTAATTGCCTGTAAATTCTCGTCAAAAAGTTATAATAAATTCTCAGTAGTCCAAAAAATGCCAAAAGATCCAATAAATGGAAAATTGAAAATTATGTTTTGCTGCGGCCCCTCGGATTCAGCAAATTTTCCAATTATAGGTCAATATTAGAATAGAAAAGAATTATATGATCTCTTTGTTAATGTGTTTTATCTTTGTAAAACTAGGAAATTTAGCGTCACATCATGATCTTATAAACAGTGAGATCATGTGCGAGTGTTCCCTCACCTGAGTCACTTACCCATCTCCTCTTCGTATGTTTTCATCTCCACTTTCTAACTTCCTCGTCCGCGCCTCTTCCTACGGGCTACCGTCACTTGAATTTCTCAACTGAAGTCATCTCACAACCACTAGGGCACATTAGCGATCAAATAAAATTCTTCCTCGACCGTACATCACTCTTACAGTAATCATTCCGCGACCATATTCACGATGTGGACGGGAATAGTAGTCCCTGCTAAAGGATTTCAGCAATTATTGATAAGAAAATCCTACGGGATTCAAATTGATACTTGGATCATACATAAGTTATTGCTAATCTCGGGTTGCAGCATCAACAAATACATTAATAATCATTGTCTTTTAAGTTAGAGTTGCGACATCGAATTCACGGGTGTTTCCTTATCTAACATTACGACTTTTAATGTATTGCTAACTTGAAATGAATACCAAAATGATCGTACGAGAAGCAAGATAATCAAATAATGTTCATGTGAGTTTATGCTTCAGTATCAGCATGTATTTCGTCGGAAAGGATTGAGCAGTAATATGGCATATGGAAATGGTCGAAAAAAATGTCTGCAAGTAATGCGTTCTACTTCGGCGCTTCGGCGTGTTTGTTAATTTCGCTGTAGTTTGTTGATTATGATCAATCAATCACTCAAAATATCTTCTTCCGTTTATTTTGCTCTATTGTGATTCTCGAGTCCCACTTCTCTGGCCCATGAAAGGTGTTTGAACCGTAAGTGACGCATCGATTAAACGATAATAATAAGGATTTTGAAAGCGAACCACAAGTATAAATGATCTTCACCAATTCCACTCGGAGATCATTAAACGGTGTGGAGTCATAGCACATCATCAACAATTATCAAGTTCTTGAAATACGCGTTACACTACCGCTTCGTAAAATAATAAGGAGTAACATGTATAAATGCATCATTTGGTTTTCCTTTTAAAGAACTCACAATTTGCCGCTATGAAGATGCAATTACCGCAGCTGCTCCTCTCATGCAGCAGTCGCACTCAGTGATTATAATACCGACAATTCATCGAAAAATATCAAAAAAAAGTGTACTGAAGTTTGTCTTGCCTAAAACCAAAAGAACATAATAAATAATACAAATTTATATTTATAAATGGGGTTGTTACGTCATTCTCCCACTCATCAGCTGCGATGATTGCATCTCTCGCAGCTGGTTCCGTTCACTTTGCTGAAGACTGCAACGAGAAGAGAGATAAGACTGTGAATCTTGCCATGGAATAAATATTATTCGAAATTAATAACTTCGAAAAATCCTTCATAAACTATCGCCGACTCGACTTTCAGATTTGTGCTGCGCCACTACTTCATCATCAAATTCAGACAGCGTCGATAAATGATGACGCTTTGTCTTATTCGAATCAACTCTTCTTCGAAACAATTTTCAGCAACGAATGATAAGTTGCTACAGCTACATCCTTGCTGCGAGTGGTTATGGCGTACATTTCTCACTTCGCCCACTCGTTTGAGATCACGACTCCCGAATGGGATTTGTCATATTCATCCCATTCATTGCATCTCACGTTGCATAATTGATACAAAAAATGAATGAAGAGTCAGGTTGCTTCTCAATCGAAGCGCTCATCGACCAGCAGGTCTTGTGCCACATACTGATCTAATAGGCATTTAGTTAGTGATGCTTTTAGTGGAAGCAGGGTACGGATTAAAAAATATAAATACAAATATCTTTCAATTGACGAGAAATTATATTTGACCCAGAGACTAATTTCTTACCGAAATCATGTGTCCTGCCCGTCTTCCTCGATTTCACTCCATCCTCACAAATCTTCAGCGTTTAGCTTGCCGAAATTTAGCATTGATCCTTATTGAATATTTATCATAGTACGGTTATAATAACACCCAAATTAATGATATCGTACTTCGCAAAGGCGTAATTTCGAGACTCACCAGATACATTCGTTGATCGATGTACTACCGTAATCGCTCCCTCACACGCGCGAAGCTCACGACTATCGGCATGCTCAGAACGGGAACGACGAAGACAACGAGTCTCTAAATTAAAAGAAAACTTCTGGAATAGACAAATTTAGCCAACCAACTATCTCTCTTCCTCTCTTCACCCGTTGCGCATTATTTCTCTATATATATGAGATAATATTGATACAGGAGGTAATATATTTAGTTTTTTTAAACCTTGGGCAGGGAATCTTTTGAAAATATCCAAATCGTTTTAGTCGATGTTGAAACACGAGATTTAAGAGAGCTTCGTTTCTGTTAGACTTCCTAGCAATTCGCACACGATGATGGCACCGTATCCTTCACATACAAAACAACACAATTCTTGTCGCAAATCCATTATACCCAAACCTCTTGGCAATGGAACAAAGACCGCGGCACTCTCGGTAACTACGCAGCTGAACGAGATCCTGAATTAATAAATTGTCATCTACAAATCAACAGTAGTCATTATATCCCGTTTGCAAAAAGAGGTGGAAATGGATAGAAATAAATTATGTAATGTTATCCATCAGGAAACTGCAAATTATTGCGCTCAATTTTTTTCGGTAATGTTTTTGATTAAAGCTGCAACAGTAAATTCACGGGGAATTATCATACCCCATCCTTTATTTATTTATATCAAGTGGTCCAGATAACTAAATAACGGAAATTGCTACTAAACTGAATGCGTTAACATCAGGATGCACGGAATAAGCACCCGCGAATCCATGTTTCAGAAGCGGCATGTAAGATGCCGGGGACGGGTGATAACAATTGCAGTCATTCTTTTAGTCTACACAAATATTTTTATCTGAGCCTGCCTGAAATCAGGATGCTCTATCACATTTTCCTAATTATACAGTATCGTGTACTCCCAAGTACATGACCTACCCTAGTCGAGTCTACTGAGTATGTTTACAAATTATCTTATTAAATCATGGCACATACTCACCCGCACTCTGTCTCCTCATCCCTCACTATTCTTTGCGGAGTCGTTCACGGAAACAGACGACGATCATCAAGCATTCTTCAATACAGTAGTTGGTTCCAAAGGATATGTGATGTACGTTTTTGCGCTTTCAAAGACACTCTGAAACATCACTTCGAGCGTTTAGTTTATTTTTAAGCATTAATAATTTACTAATTTTGGATAGTAGTCTCTCCACTGTCATTCTCGTGTCTATGGTATTGGGTTGTAACATGCTTCGTGTCGCCATTTTTAAAAATAATATTTCGCTGGAACAAGGAAAGTGTTTGCGTTGTTGTATGATGCAGTAGATACAGTGGTCAGCACTCTACATTTTAGGTGTGTCAGCGAGTAAAGACATTGCCGTGGAAGGGAATTAGACGATTGCGAAATTTTTGCTAAAAAAATCGATGGTCTTAAAATTGAAAAAAATCTATTCTAATTCACAGATAAAAATAAGTGTGCAGTGCACAGTTACTCTATAGGGGTAAATAAGATTATTTGGCACAATCCCTGTCTCCCAAAATACTTTGCGGGGTGACTACAAACCCCAAAATTTTCAGTGGTTTGAAAAATTCTGCGGATTTTCTTTCCGGAACAGTGTGGAATCGTTTACAAATGATTGTATTTGAATTTTCATAGCCAAATAAGCTAAGTTGGAGCATTGACATATTGTGAAATATTTCAGTAGACTTTTCAGAAAACTATGATTTAGAAGCATTAATGTGAAGTGTCATGTATTACCCTTCCACCCTTAGCGCTAGGGATTAAACGTTACTCGTAAAAAAAAATTTAAAAAAACGGAAATTTCATATTTTCACTTATTGCATCATCATTAGGCAATGGAAGCCGGAGATAAGTGTGTCATAAATTACGTAACATGAGTCTTCTATTAAATACATCATGAGCCTGCATCAACAACTCTTTGGATAAATTTGATGAAGAAGAAAACAAGAATGGAAAATATCAATTTTTCGACTTTTTCTTCAGTATGCCACGTTTCGGTGAAAAATGACAATTTCACGTATCTTCAATTTTGGTTTTCAATTTTCATATTTTTATTTCATGTACAAGCACTTTTGCTTTAATAATCTATATATATATATATTTAAAAATGTACCACATCACAGCGTTAGACAAAAATCCATAAGTAGATTGTGGAGCCCAAAATCACAATGAAAGTAAATAAGTTTCTAATGGAGAAGAGAGAGAGAGGGAGAAAAGTGAAAATCTGGACATGGGATTTTTCAGCATTAATTTCCGTAAAAATACTCAAATAATGAGCACGCGGCATTGAGATTCGTGTTGCGCATCTAATTCATATGCAATGCCAGACAGTGCGCAACAATTGTACCATGCGTTGATTGAGAATTAATTCACAAATAGTAGCAGCGGCGAGTAAGTTGCATCTCTGTGGTTATGTGGCCTTGTTCTCACTCCTGCCAATCTCGCTAATGAGACGTAGACGAAAGGGAGTCTGCAAAATTATTATTGTCGATACCTTAAACCTCGCCGCTCCTCTGCTACATATTGTAAACACGCATCAGCCAACCATGTAATATGAGTGACGACAGCTGACTGCAATTGTAAATTCTTGTAGCGCCCTTGATTGCATGCGCGCCTGGAATTTGAAAAATTGCATATAAAAATTACGATTCGTACGCACCCTCGAGATAGTTGCTACATGACCACTTTGCAAATCAATCAAGGTCAATTAACGCACCACTGCTGGTCCTGAAAGAACTCGCAAATGACCACTAGGTCCTCTAAATTTGTGGAGTTGCCGCAGCTGAACCTCTTTTGCATCAGTGTCGCTCACAGATTGTTTGGACGAGAAATCGAGACGATAGTGGTAGCAGAGAGACGAATCAAAGACCGGTAAAGTTAAAACAAATATTTAAAAATGCAGAGCTCAATCGACACGCGTGAGTTGGTGTTTTGCAGCGTCGTCAATAGAAAGGGAAGCAACATAGTCAGTAACTCGACCGGTGCTTCTCTCAAGTAATAAATCAAAATGCTAGTAAATAAATTTGTTTTCTCATTATCCCACTCACCATCATCAGCTGTGATGATTGGATCTCATCCGGTAAAGTCATCATTGGATCCGCCCACTCTGATGATTACTGCATCGATACGAGATAAGAAAGCGAATCTGAACATTACTTATTGTCCGTCATTAACTTCTGAAAAAATCTATGTTAAAATGTCCTAGTACAAACTGCATGGAAATGCGCAATGCTGTGAGTAAAATAAGCCAAACCAGATTATTTTTCGTAGAAGTTCCAGTTTCCATCAACTAGCGAGACTCGTGCCACACTCCGATTTCATATACACTTGAGCCACGATTAATTCAATTGTATTTATGTATATAAGAAAAATATAAATCTTCATAGATCTTCACGATTGTCCTCATTGATATTTTGTTTGCCGCAGTGTTATCGTATTGTTAGGCAAATAACTTCAATGCTCACTTGAAAAGACTAGAAGGCGAAATGGCTTCAGAAGGCAGATGCGAGATAACACAGAGTACAGAAAGGAGAGAGGAATCAGATTACAATTTTTGAATACCCATGAATCTTGGGTCATTCTCATTTTAGGGATAATACCATCGTCGAGAGGATCGACAACGATCACGATTGTAAAGGGCATCGAGGATAGCATGAAAAATGAAGGGATAACGAAATCTCTCTTCTCTCTCAATTGACAACTCATCAAACGATTTAGCGGAATGCATTGGTGGATGAACCCCCCCCCCCATCCACGCTCCTGACGTTGGTTGTTTTGCACAATCAAGATTTAAGCAGCACTATAAGAAAATATTTTTTTTTGAATTCGTGGATAGCCCCTGTATCGCAAGCGCTAGCGCGGATCGAATTGTAGACCCCTACTGTAGATCGAATAGCTAATGGATTTACAGTATGAAACAGTACCTTCGTTTGTATTGGAGCGATAGGGTTTGCGGTGCAGACACTAGCCGCGAATTCAAAAAAAAATTTCCTGCGTGCGAAAAGATTAAATAGATTAATTGACCGATTGTGCGAAATGTATGACCTGGCATTAGGCGGCTTCACAATTCGATCATATTCGAATAGTCGTGCTAAAAAGCAATCCTTCCTGGGCATGGCATGGAAATGGGAATTATGTTTTGCAATTGTGTTTGATGGTGTGAGACGGTGGTTATTTTTTATGTGGGAAATCAGTTATCATTGCGTAGAGAGGGCAAAAACTTATATATAATGAAGATGAAACGGAAAACTCGGGGTACAACTATTTATTTCTACAAATATGTGTGTCCTCGTCACACAAATTATGGCCAGGTGATTCCCGAATATGGAGGGATGACAATGGGGTAGTTCTCTGCTGCCCTGCTCAGTCACGTGTGTGATTCCGATGAAAAAAAGTGATTAATCCGAGTGGTGAAAGCGGATGTGAGCTGCGAAATTTGTATCATCGCATGATCTATGGCCTGCATTTCTATTAGAAATGGTATCTGCTTGCTAACTCGGCACTTCGCGGTGGCACATTTATATGATCCTCCAAAAACACTGGATGGGCAATCATGAGTACTTCTGAGCTATTTTTTTCGGATGTGTTGATGGGGTTAGTGGTTACATATAATAATCAAAATACATTTTTAGTGCCACATTAATTATTTAAATCCTCAGAAGGCTGTCGATCCAATACAATGCTCTGCTTCGCTCAACCTGCGATTTGCTTCCAAGATCCGCCCCCTTTCAGATCAAGAATTGAGGTACCATTGTCTGAAATTTTCTTTCTTTCTATTTTCTGACAAGCAGATTGGCAAAAATATCACAATGGGAAAGATATTGGCCATGTCAGTTGGAATTGGACAAAATTGTCGATGTCATATAAAAATTACTTGGAAAAGGAGAAGCCATTCTGCCCGCAGTTATGTTGCTGCGCGAGCGATGGTCTGATGTTTCAGTAGTATCTTTTATAAATGCGGTAGCGAGTTGATGTAATGATGCCAGGATCTCCTACGCAAAAACAAATGTTTAATCCTGGACTTCAATGTATCATTGAAGTTGTATAATCTCCGATTTGCAATTGTATCGATTTCATTGTAACATCCTCAGAATATACTAAACAAACTTGGTTTCATGGCAGCTTCTGGTGTAGGCACTCCGTACCCGTGTCTCGTTGTGGATATTTCGCATTCTACTCACCAGGAGAGGGTGAAACGTTTTCAATTATAAAATTATGTTTTAGTAAGGGTGGTAAACCGGCGTGGTGGCGCAGTGGCGTGAGGCGCCACTCGCTATACAAGGGACCCGAGTTCAATCCCCCGCCGAGGCAGACTAAGCCCTCTATCCCTCCGGGGTCGGTAAATTGGATTGGCAGTGACCCAGGTCGCGAAATGTATCTTTCCCTAGAAGCACTTTGGACAGCAGGGTTACGTAGTCCAAATAGTAGTCGGCCTCACCGCTCTACACCACCTAGCGTAATCGTCTCTTGACGGCTGTAAAATCGCTTGAAGTGGCTGCAAAAAATAAAACAGCCAGTTGTACTGCAATTCGCGATCCCATGTAGAAGAGTTCCATACTACTACTGCATTTGCCAACTTTCAGTTATCATCCGTTCGATGGTCTCTTCTGTTATCCCTGTCCTCGAGCGTTCTAATGAGTAAGTGCGATTGAATAATCAGATAATTTCTAAAAAAAATCAAGTCGTTTAGTAACACTTTCAATTATTTAATTAGCTCGACTTTCAATAAAAACATGACGCACTATGTTAACTCATCGTGAATTCGCAGTGGCAGCTTTAATCTAAATGATAACGGATAACATGAGGCGTAATCAACCTCCGGTATTCGTGATATAATCTTAAATAATTTCACTCTCTCTGCGTTCCTACACGATGTAAAAGAGACATAATATGAAAGACTATATTAATATTTATCTGTAGACAATTTTCGTGTCTTTGTGGTGTGAGGCAAAGGCAAAGGGGTGATAATAAAATATATTTATTTACTTTAATTTACAAGGGAAAATATGGAAGAAACGACTATGGTCAAAATTGGGATTGAAGTGGGAATATTGATTGGTGGAATGAATGGAACGGTACCTTAGGTTCGATCCTTGGCAACCGTGGTGGTCGTGTGTGTGTGGAGTGGGCGGTGGTGGAGAGGTGTGGTGAGTTCCTTTGCAGCCGTTGTAGTCTGCCTGACAAGGAACGTGATGACAATTGGAACGTGAAAGGAAACGAGTGAAACGGTGTGACCGCACGCAAGTAAAGAAATGCAATGATGATGAGAATTAGGCAAGTGAGCCTAGTGAATGGTTGAAGAAAAAAAAAGAAAGGGACGTAAAGCGACGTGAGCTTCGCCGAGATTCGTTCACCAGAGAAAGAAAAATCATCGCGAGTCGCGGCCGTTTTTATGACGCTCATGAAGGCGGAACATATTGGAATGGTTTCGAGGAACGCGGGAAAGTTCAAATAAATAGAAGGGAAGAAAAAAGGCGCCGAGAGGCCGCGGCGAACTTGGCTACAGTATGACTGCGTTATGGAGAGTGAATCGTAAAATGAATATATTTTTTTTTGGAATGATTATTTATTTTGATTATTTTATGAATGAATTGTAGTAGCGAAGTGACATTTCGCTATACTGGGAGGGAGGCGAAAGAGAAAGAAGGAAAGTGTTCTGATTGTTGTGATGAATGAATGAGACTAATTGGTCGAGCTTTATGAAGCTAGAGTAGCAAAGTGGAAAACGTAAAACAGTCAACGAACTAGAACAAGTTAGCACGAAAAACGATTAGGTGACAACAGGTGGTACAAGTATATGCCAATATGGCCGAAATATTAATAGGGGTAACTCCAGGCACCAATCGGGGTGGTCGATTTCTTCATTGCCTGTTAGGGCTGGAGGTCGGGGTTGCGAGGGCAGAAGAACTGCATGTGGCGGAGACCACGACCGAGCTCGTCCGAGCATTCGCGTGTGCAGATTTCGGGTTCGCATGAGGCGCTATGGGTGGGACCGATGTGACGGAAACATCTATGGCACTGGATGGGTGACATGAGGGAGAGACGGGGGACAATTGTGCAATTGCGAGAGAGATGACAGACAGAGGAACAGAAAGTGCATTTGACGGTCTGAGAATTGTGGGACGTCTTGAAATTGGGAGTAGTGCGAGGTACAATTGGAGATCGACTACGATCTCTTGTGTGACTGGGACGGTCAATTGAATTGGGGGTACGATACTGAGAGCGAGGGGCAATGATAACTCGGGGAGTTCTGGGGGTAGATACCGACTGGGTAATGGGAGAAGGCTGGGAGATCTTGGTCAGAATGGCAGATAGAGTGAGCGTCATGGATCCAAGGTCGTCTTTGATAGCCTTGAGCTCATTGGAGACGAGTGCTCTGAGATCACTGACGTCCTCCTTGACATCGTTGACCTCTTGAGTGAGGTGAGTGTACATCGACTCGATGTAATCCTGAGGATAAATGATAAGTGATTTGATATGAAATTGAGATACTATTGATTCGTCATAAGATTTTGAGAATGGCAGTGATTATGAAAGGATGACTAGATTGGTTTGGAGAATATGAAAAATCATGTGCAATGATTACCCTAGTGGTGAAGTCATCCTGGTAGGAAACGGCGAGAAGCTCGGCTTCCTCGTCCATCTTGCTTTCCTCTGCGTTCGCGAGAGGCTGAATGGGATTGATGAAATGAGAGAATGATTGAAAGATAAATGATTTGATAATTACAGTGTGAATTCACAGTGGAAACCTCGGGGGGGGGGAATGGGAAATGGGAAAGGGAGATGAATCCTAGTGATTTCGGCGTGCGTTCTTTGATCGAGTGACCATTGGATGAGATGTTTGTGCTACAGGGCCCACCGGGTGTGACTCTTCAGATGAATGAATTTCAAGTGGAATAAGGAAGTTGAGTGGTCTCTCAATGATTCTGCCAGCAAGTGAGCGCAGGGTCGCAGAGGAATCTGTGAGAGTGAGGATTTTTGCCATTTTCCACGCTGATCTCGGGGTGTTACCACTCTCATCCATGACTAAGACAATGGAACCGATTTTGGGGGTGGAACTGGATGATCGGTTTGACTGGAGAGTGTCTGAAGACTTATTGAACGAATCTCTGAGGGTAGCGAGGTACTCAGTATGCCACTTTTGCCAGAATGAATCAACGATATTGATTGATCTTTTCAGCAATTTGACTGCATTCTCCCTACTCGAATTCTCTTCTTCTGGAGGGATGTAGTCCTCCTTATTAGTGAGGGAGAGTGAGCATCCTAGGAATGACTGGGGCATAATGAGATCAATTGGTCTTAGACTAGGTCCATGGAATGAATGAATATCGTCTGATGAAACGTAAGTGAGGGGTCGAGAATTGAGAAGTGCCTCGATTTCACAAGTGATGGTTTCGAATTCGTCCCTATCAAGTTTCCTCTTTCCGATAGATCGAGAGAAAGAATCCTTGATTATTTTAATGAGTCTCTCATAGATGCCACCCTTCCATGGAGAATGTGCTGTGGTGAAAGACCAGGTGATTCCTAGAGATGAGAAGAGAGTATTGATGTCGGGGCTGATCTCTGATTTGCACAGTAGTGTACTGGCTAGTCTGAAAGTCGTGGCCTTATCAGAGGTGGCTCTCTGGGGTGTGCCTCTACGTGAACAGAATCGACGGAATGCTAGAATGAATGCAGACGGAAGTAGTGAATCGACAACTTCCAAGTGGGTAAGTCTGGTGGAAAAACAAGTGATAACTACTATCCAGACTTTTGAATCGCCTTTCAAGTGGAATGGGCCTGCATAATCGATTCCGCAATGTGCGAATGGGAGACTTTGAGTGACTCTATCAGTTGGGAGTGGTGGAGTCTGAGGGTAAGTGAATGGCAGGTTGTTCGTTCTCCTGCATGGGACACATTGTCTGAGAGTTGATTTGGCGAGTGGTCTGGCTCGAGGAATCAAGAACTTACTCTTGAGTGTATTGAGGACTACGTCTACACCAGCATGGGTGGAAGAGTGAATGTCCCTAATGAGAAGTCGAGCTAGAGTGCTATCAGGAGAAGTGGGGATGAAGATGGGGGATTTGAATTCCTCATGTTGATTCGAGTTAGCAACTCGAGTGCTGACTCTTAACAATCCAGTGGATGGATCATTGATTAGAGACATCTTCTTGATGACTGAGTCACTGAGCGATTGCTGACTGAAAAAAATGAGGCGATTGAAAGCGAATCTCTTCTCCCGTGCATCCAGAGTAGATGCAGTGGGTTGGGGGAGGTGACTCAGTTTCTCGAGAATGCTTGCATTACTGGTCTTATGTGCGCATCGGGCGATGAATCTATAAATTAGCGCTGTCACATTGATAGCCCTTTTGAGGCTCGAATGGCGAGGGAGATTGATGGGAGACTCTGGTGGTGTCTCAATCACCTGAGCGCTGATCACTACTGGGAATGGATCGATATCCGGGTACTGAAGTTCGGATAGATTCGTGTCAGGCCATTCAGAAGGATTGGATGATAACCACGGAGGGCCAATCCACCATTGATGCGAAGGATCGTTCATGTCTGATGAGGAAAGGCCACGAGTTGCATGGTCGGCAGGGTTCTCTTCGCCTCTGACATGTCTCGGTGAGTGGTAAGAGAGAAGATTATCAGACGTAAGGGCGTCTCTGATCGAATGAATGAGCTTGACAAAAAAACGAATACACCGACTGGCTTGTTGAACCCAGGTCTACACCAGTGAAGTGTCACAGCTGAATCCGAGAAAGAGTATACATGAATTTGCTTTGTGGGAAACTCTTTTCGGATAGTCTCCACCGTGAACTGAAGCAAATTGTGTGCCATGGCAAGTGAATCAAGTTCCATCTTGGGTATGGTGGACTTGGAGTTGATGGGGGCTAGCCTAGTTTTGGAAATGATAATTGTAGGTTTTTGACCAGACACGTAACTATAGACTGAGGCTGCCATTGCTGATTTTGAAGCATCGCAGAATGCAACTAGAGTGATGTCATTTGATTCAGAGATATGCGTAAATCGATCAATTGGGAGTGAGAACTGTTCGAGGTCTGAAATCTGATTGTGGAAGGATTCCCTAGTGCTCTCGTCGACTGGTTCATCCCACTTGATTGGACTGTTCCATAGACCTTGGACTGTGAGTCGAGGAGGGAGAAGGAGTGGGTTGAGAAGCCCGAGTGGATCGTATGAACTCGATACGGTACTGAGCATGGATCTCTTCGACTCTTTTTCTCTCTTGGTAGAGACGGGAATATTGATAGAGAGAGAATCTTCCTCAGTGTTCCAAATGAGACCGAGAAGTTTCTGGTTACTATCCTTTGATTGATCGGAATCTGGCACACACGACATGAATGAGGATGAATTGGATGAGTAATCTCTAAGGTTCATGGACATCGATTGGAACAGGTGTTTCGGCTGTGTGTACATGAGGGAAGATGGGTTGTCAGCAGTGATGATGATGTTGTCTACGTAAAGATTGGAAACAAGTTGATGGACTAAGTGGGGGTCGCATTTCTTGCCCTCGTGCTGGATGTGATGGTTGATAACCTTGTTAAGAAGGCACGGGCTCTGGTTGACACCGAAAGGCGTTACGCAAAAGCGTAGGACAAGAATGTTGTTGGGGGAGACAGGCTTGTCGATGTCTTTCAGCCATAGGAATCTGAGCATATTTCTCTGTGAAGGACACAGTTTCACTTGCAGGAATGCTTTCTCAACGTCGGCAACGATGAGAAATGGCCTGAGTCTGGCACGAATGATGAGGGACGGGATCATTTCCAGGTCACTTGGTCCAGGGTAGATCATGTCGTTGAGTGATGGTTTGTTTTTGAGATGGGCTGAAGCATCATAGACTATGCGCAGTGGAGTGGTTGGTTTGTCTGGTCGAAGGACTGCTTGATGAGCAAGATAGTGTATGATACCACTAGTGTCAGATGGGTCGACTACTTCTACTTGCCCTAATGAAATCTGGTCTTGGATTACAGAATCGTAAAAGAGCAGCAGGTTTCTGTCAGTGGACAGATTGCGCTGTGTGGAGGAAAGACGGGAGACTGCCAGATTGTAATTATCTGGCAATGTATCCTTGGCATCAGGCTTCATGGCATACTGAACATAGTATCCGTCATCGTGAGACTGGACGGTGTCGTTGAAATGTTTCGTCACTAATTCGTCAGCCAGTTTTCGCTCCTCCTTCTCTGTGGTCTCGTATATGCGCGAGATCGGATCCACAGAAAGGAAACGCTCAGCTAATTGATCTACTGAATGATTGACCGTGGTGACTGAGGCGACTGTGAGTGAAGGAGTGACTTGGTGATCAGAGGGGTTTGTTGGGGGAAGACCCTGACTCTGATTTGTAGGAGCTGCCTTATTCTTCTTGGTCGGAAGTGGTGGCGTCAGGTTCTCGGAACCGGCGACGAGGGGACCGATTACAGATTGGATCAAGCGGTATCCTCCAGGAAGTGTCGTCGATGTTGAGTTCCCCAGTAACTTGAGTGTGTCTCCGACACCGAGAAGTAAATCGGGACTAACAGTCGACTGAGTGAAATGAACTGGGATGGTAGTGAGAGTTGTCCTGATTACATCTAAATCAGCTTCAGACAATGGCTGATGATGTATCGAGTGAGTGATGGTGTCAGTATCATGAACAATAGCTTTGATGACTTCCCTACCATGGTCAGTGATGAGCTCAAATTGTACTATTTCGTGGCTAGAGGGAAGGAAATTCTGATCCGCAATCATTACTCCTGTGATGGAAGCATGTAACTGGTCGATTGGTTTGAGGTGAAGCTGATTGACTAGTCTTCGAGAGATGAGAGATACTTGTGCACCAGCATCTAGTAGTGCGTTCGCGTAGGAACTTCTGAGCGCGATCGTGTTTGCTAGCATGACGGGTGCTGTGAACAGTCTAGTGTTGACCTGAATGCATGGACTAGTAGCTAATGAATGGACGCCAGACTGGTTAGGAGTAGATTGCTTTGTACACAGGGATGCTTTGCCTTGCACTGTGGACACGATTTGTAGCAGGCATCAGAAGAGTGGTTGGGAGAGAAGCAAGAAAAGCAGAGAGATTTGTTCTTGAGAATCTCTTTCTTCTCCCTGATTGAAGTGACACGAGCGCATTCTCCACTGTACTGATGTGTGCCACAGAAAACACACAGTGGAATCTTCCTAGAGTGGTTGGGTGTAGATGAGGAGTGGGAGGCTGAGGAGTGGGACGACTTAGTGTGAGGCGCTGTCGACGCGTGCGCCTTGGAAGGCAGCGAGCCATTATTGTATTGTGAGTTGACAACAGAGTTTGAACGCTGAGAAGTGAAAGCGCTGATCATGACTGAATCTTCTCGCTCTTCGCGCAATTTATCCTCAATTAGTTCGAGAGCGGACACAAGTGAATCAGGTTTTTTACGAGTGACAAGTGTAATAAACTTGGGGTGGATGCTTTCGGCAAGTTGTTGTTGCATACAAAGAGCATTGATTCCCGAGTCTCCATGAATGGAGTGAGCTATGTTGATCATGGCACGGACAGCTGACAGTTGGTCGTCTACTCGGGATGATTTGGCTCGAATGGAACGAAGTGATTGCATTAGACGAGCTTGAGTGAGGTCGTATCGATCGTATTCTGATTCTAGTCTAGTGAGCATTTTGGTGAGGAAGCTAGGCTGAACGGGAAGTGATGCGATTAGAGAGTGCGCTTCTGCTTTCAGATTAGAGCGAATGTGGAAAATCTTTTCTATTTCTGACAAGTGTGGCTGGTTGATAATGAGGGACTCAATCTGATACTTGAAGGCGGACCATCGAGTAATATCACTGCCGTCGAAAGTCTCGAGTCTGATGGGTGGAAGTGAGAGGCTAGGCCTATGCGACACTGAATCGAGTGGGGGAGGTGATTCCGTCGATGACGAAATAATTGCATTGGGTGATGAAATATGAGTGAGAGTTGATTCCCGAGTGCCGGTTGCTGGCGGGAAGGGAACAGCAGGAAGTGAACGGCTGTCGATGATACTACTATTTCCCCCCTGGCTGACATGTGCGGGATGAGACTGAGTGACAGGGGAGGGAGGGGATGATTGCTCGGTGAATGCGTTTTGATTGGGCGTAGGTGCGAAAGACCGAGGGAAAGGCTGATTGAGAGATGCGCCCTGGTCAACGAAATTTCCTAGCATCGACACTGCGCGAACGCGTCGTATCGATCTAGTGAGGGTATTTTCGTATTTCGACTCTTTACTTTTGAGAAGAGAAGCCAAACTGACTGCGCCCATCGGAAGACCGCTCGATCCATGCTCGGCCTTCTTTACTTGGTCGTAATGGTTCTTCTCCTTTCCAGCTTTCTCATTGTCCTCGATCTTCTTGGCCATTTCTTCGATTCTCGCTTCGATCGACTCGGCGATTCCTGCATAACTGGTGATGATTTCTTCGGCGTCACCAATGGTAGTGACATGTGGGAGCTCAGTGACTGGATATCGTTTAGACTCGAAATCTGGGGCAGTCTCGATGTTTCGAGATTGATTTTGTCGAAAAGTGGCTTGAGCTCATCGAGAAGGGAATAGAGTTTGTCGTAGTCATTAGTGAAATCTGACACGAAAACGTCACCCATTTTGCGAGAGCGGCGGGTGCTGACAGAGGAAGGGATTGCAAAATCAATTGTGATTGGTTTGGGAATGCTTCTGAGCGAAAATGGAGTGACTGGTGGTAGAATGCTTTTGGGCCACGCGGGACTTGATAATTATGGCTAGGATTGTTTAAAAAAACCGATGCACCATGTAGACAATTTTCGTGTCTTTGTGGTGTGAGGCAAAGGCAAAGGGGTGATAATAAAATATATTTATTTACTTTGATTTACAAGGGAAAATATGGAAGAAACGACTATGGTCAAAATTGGGATTGAAGTGGGAATATTGATTGGTGGAATGAATGGAACGGTACCTTAGGTTCGATCCTTGGCAACCGTGGTGGTCGTGTGTGTGTGGAGTGGGCGGTGGTGGAGAGGTGTGGTGAGTTCCTTTGCAGCCGTTGTAGTCTGCCTGACAAGGAACGTGATGATAATTGGAACGTGAAAGGAAACGAGTGAAACGGTGTGACCGCACGCAAGTAAAGCAATGCAATGATGATGAGAATTAGGCAAGTGAGCCTAGTGAATGGTTGAAGAAAAAAAAAGAAAGGGACGTAAAGCGACGTGAGCTTCGCCGAGATTCGTTCACCAGAGAAAGAAAAATCATCGCGAGTCGCGGCCGTTTTTATGACGCTCATGAAGGCGGAACATATTGGAATGGTTTCGAGGAACGCGGGAAAGTTCAAATAAATAGAAGGGAAGAAAAAAGGCGCCGAGAGGCCGCGGCGAACTTGGCTACAGTATGACTGCGTTATGGAGAGTGAATCGTAAAATGAATATTTTTTTTTTTGGAATGATTATTTATTTTGATTATTTTATGAATGAATTGTAGTAGCGAAGTGACATTTCGCTATATTATCAATTAATGATTTCTCTCATATGTGTCCTTCTCTTCCGGAGAGCGCCTGAGTTCTCGAATTCAGTTCGATTGTTTCTGACAGGAAGATAGTAATTTTGAGAGGCACGATAGGAGAAGGATTGCAATATGAGGGGATGTCGTATGATTGACACAGACAACTTCGCCGTATTGTTGTGGCCTTGTCATGTCGAGTTCTTGAGACCCAAGTGAAACGCAATTCGTCCAGGACCCACTGGTGGATTGTCGCTGCTCGATTCGTTCATTCGACATTCGTCGTGATGAAGAGGAAGAAGGAAATCCTGAAAAATTATACTTTGTTGTGATCTACAAGAGTGTCAGACCGTTGTTCCTCGGTCGATCATCTGGCGAGGGTCTCTACTGCGGAGTGTAGCGGAAAATGTCATGAAAACAGTTCAATGTTTAAGAGTTTCAATGAAATTGATAGTTTTGGGAGTACATTGATATAATAATAATGAGGATTAGTCGAGTAATCACACAATGCCATAGCACACTGTCTAGACCGAAACTGCAGATCGCAGCTACACTACAGCCAACCAAGCGATGAAATAGACGATTGCCGACTGAAGTACTGAATTGATTTATTACAACCCTGATTATCTGTGCGATGGAGAATTACAAAATCGCGTATTAAAATTGCAAATACTGCGCACCCTGGTGATACGCGTTGCGCCACAGCTTTGTAAAACAGTCAAGACAGCCTGCACCAATCGTCCTTCTCTCGATCCTTTACATGAACTAACATTTGGCCGCTGAGGAAATGTAGTCGTTGCTCCTGTATCTCTCCTGCAGAAGCCGCAATGCTAATCAAACCAGCCTGGTTGCACCGTGACGAGAGTGGCAGTTGAAAGACAATTAGTTTCTTAATATAATTAAAATCAAAAAATAAAGTTTGGAGAAATTGGCAAACAACGGTGGGCAACTTGAAATAAAATCAGTTCATGATAGGATCTGGCCTACCGTAATCCAAAACAGAAATGGAGGACAGGCGTTCTAGGATTACCCTGCACGTAGTACTCGATGAGGGAAATGCACCAGCTTCAATACAATTACGATTTCTAGGATTACCCAACACGTAGTACTCGACGAGAGAAATGCAACAGCACGAAAGAAATTTCGATGCGCATCCGCGCGCGCAAGAGCGCCGCTGGTAAATCAAATCGAGAGATTACGGTAACTATTTAACATAACCGCTCTGGCGCGCGAGGATGCGTATCGTAATTGTATTGAAGCTGGTGCATTTCCCTCATCGAGTACTACGTGCAGGGTAATCCTAGAACGCCTGTCCTCCATTTCTGTTTTGGATTACGGTAGGCCAGATCCTATCATGAACTGATTTTATTTCAAGTTGCCGACCGTTGTTTGCCAATTTCTCCAAACTTTATTTTTTGATTTTAATTATATTAATGTAATAGATAGTTAGTATCCATTGCTACAAATTTAAAACTTCAAAACTTTCTCAGCTCTCCCATCAGAACGATATATAATTCGTATAATATAAATTTGATCGAATTTTCGCTTTTTTCTCAAGACTTCATTCAATCGCTATGGCACTTGGCATATGTGATCACTTGAATATTCTGCATTTTTAGAAGTATCAATCGTTTCGATTGATTGCGAAATGCAAAAGTACGACAATTGAAGTTTTCGGACAAAAGTGCCGCGCATTTCTCAATGAGTCATCTAGAACACTAAATAAGACACCCCTGGGCTATACTCACTGAGTACTACATGTATGCCAATTTTGGAGGAATTCGATTTTTCGCTAGTGCCAATAGTATTTTCATTCACTCAGATAGTCTCTCTTAAATGGGTTATAGAGATCACATACAAAACCGTAAAATGAAGATTGCTGGCTCTTTCCATGATCAGAGGAAAACGAAACTATCAGCCAATTTGTTGATATTTCAGAATTGCAATAGAGCCGATATATTTGTGAGTGCGACGGTAATTACGAAGCGAATACATGCTAATAATTATCGCAGTTTCCCATAGTGATCAAACGTTATCGCACTTTCTAGGCACAGACACGAAAAACAATAGGTACGAATCAACGACTGCCTGAGATTTTACTTAATGTATGTATAGTTTGCTTATGATAATTGACTGTTTATTTCAACGAAGAAAGAATGCATTGGTCTCTTACTACTTCGCTTTTTCAAATATTTTTTGAAATCAGAATCAACCTGGCACTCAAATCTGAATTGTAACGGGGTCACCATCAGTGTGGAACGAATTGAAAGCCTATTATTTATTCTAGCCAGAGAAGGCCAGTTTTACTCGTACACAAAATCGCACACACCTTCGAGTTTAGCGTTACGCCAACAGTCCGTAACGCAATCGAAGCAGCTTGCACCACTGAATGATCCCTAATGTCGAGCAAAACTCACAATTTGCCGTTCCGACGATATACTTAGAGCAGTTGTAAATGTCCTGCACCTTTCGCACTAACTGATTTTTCTTTCGAAACACCGAGAAGAAAGTTTCAGTGGAGAGACTGCAACCCAAAAGATAATTTTCGAAAATCAAAATTCAAAATCACACCCATCAGTTTATGTTTCAGACCATCTATGAAGGCACAAGAATAACTACATCGTCACTCGATCCCAAAATCATAGCAAGAACTAATAAATTGAAATACAAGTAAGACAGACTGCTATCTCATTCTCCCATTCACCATCATCAGCTGTTATGATTTCTCGTCACTGTCTCCGCCCACACTGATGCAGACTGCATCGAGAAGAGAGAGAAAAGAGAAGACTGCGAATCTGATCAAGATATGCTTATTGTTTGAAGTTCACAGCTTCCGAAAAGTTTCCCCAAACATTTTGAACATGCACTCTCGAGATTCATGTTGTGCCAATACTTCATCAGCAAAGCCAAACAGCGATTACCAATCATTGTTTCGTGCTTGTTGAAAGAGCGATTCCCCAAATTCCCTTGATGACAGAGAGACTGAAGATAGAAGGGAGGAAGAAGACGAAACCAGAGTGGGCTAGTCAAGAGTCATGAGGGGATGATCCTAGCTCGCCACGTGGTACTCGCCCATCCCAAACAAACCGAGCCAATGTAGTGCGAGTGATAACAGAGCGAGGGAAACAGCTAGTGCTTTATTGGATAGTGTTGCTTGCCTGTAATAGATAGTTAGTATCCATAGCTAGAAATTTAAAACTTCAAAACTTTCTCAGCTCTCCTATCAGAACGATATATAATTCGTATAATATAAATTTGATCGAATTTTCACTTTTTTATCAAGATTTTTCATTCAATCGCTATGGCACTTGGCATGTGTGATCACTTGAATATTCTGCATTTTTAGAAGTATCAATCGTTTCGATTGATTGCGAAATGCAAAAGTTCGACAATTGAAGTTTTCGGACAAAAGTGCCGCGCATTTCTCAATGAGTCATCTAGAACACTAAATAAGACACCCCTGGGCTATACTCACTGAGTACTACATGTATGCCAATTTTGGAGGAATTCGATTTTTCGCTAGTGCCAAGCGTCTGCACAAAAATGTTCACTCACTCAGATAGTTTCTCTTAAGCAGTAGCCGAACAAACCGATCGAAACATTTGACCAGCGCTCAAAGTGCAAAATAGTTATGCACGTAAAGAATTCAATTCGAGCCTGGCGATTCCTTGCATCAGTGAGACCTGAATATTGCGTGAGTTTCTACAGTAATATTTTCCACCTCGCGATTACTTGCTCATGGTTGATCATCTTTACAAAGTCAAATTATCCAAGTTCTACGAATGTATTCGAATGAAAGCCCAAATACAAATCAAGGAGATTCCGCGATATATGTGAACGTTAAGTTCTTTGACTTGAGATCCCACGCAATATGGAAGGGGCTAGCCGAATAAAATACAAATTTAGCCCAGATTTGTATTTGTGACTACAGACTGTAGTCATTGCGAGCGTATAGATTACCCGTAGCAGTAGAAAATGAATAGTGTACGATCAGCGCAACTCTCATCTCAATGAAGTACATTGTTAAATGAAACAATTGCTTTCAGACACTCTTTCAGACATACACTATTCCAGTACGTGAACTTCCACGAGTTCGTGAGAGACGCAGATATCAGAGATTTGATAAAGCCTGCATTTGGCCAACATAAGTTAAAAAACTAAATCAGCTGCCTTCTACTGTTCAATTTTTGAATTGACATTGCAATTTGTCGTTTCACCGTTGGATTATCTTCAAGTTTTCTGATTGGTTACAATATTCCATTAAAGTCAAATTATCTCATCTATTTAATTGATTTACTCAATCACGACGGAAAAATTGTGACTGATATCAGTTATGAGAGACTTTTTCAGTCAGTGAACATATGCTTGGCAAAGTGCGAAAAATGGAAATCGTCATAAATGTGCCCACATGTAGTACTCGACGAACATAGCTCGGGTGCCACATCCGGAGTGTTCTAGATCGCTCTCTGCGAAATGGGACACACTTGTGTCAGAAAGTTGAAATTTCGAAGAAAAATATTGATTTACTCAATCACGACGGAAAAATTGTGACTGATATCAGTTATCTTACTAGCACATAGGTCCCAATTAGAAGAGTCGGTATACTGATTCCCGAATTACAGTTTTCTTCATATCGATTCTCTTTTCTTGTGTCGCTGCCCGAGATCGTTCTCAACTACCACAGTAAGGCAACCTAACAAAATTGTTTACACCCGTCACCGACGATTTAAATACACTTTCTGAAACATAAGACTCACAGTAGTATCGCATGATCATCATTTGAGAATTTACTCCAACTTGGATACTAACTATCTATTACATTAATATAATTAAAATCAAAAAATAAAGTTTGGAGAAATTGGCAAACAACGGTGGGCAACTTGAAATAAAATCAGTTCATGATAGGATCTGGCCTACCGTAATCCAAAACAGAAATGGAGGACAGGCGTTCTAGGATTACCCTGCACGTAGTACTCGATGAGGGAAATGCACCAGCTTCAATACAATTACGATTTCTAGGATTACCCAACACGTAGTACTCGACGAGAGAAATGCAACAGCACGAAAGAAATTTCGATGCGCATCCGCGCGCGCAAGAGCGCCGCTGGTAAATCAAATCGAGAGATTACGGTAACTATTTAACATAACCGCTCTGGCGCGCGAGGATGCGTATCGTAATTGTATTGAAGCTGGTGCATTTCCCTCATCGAGTACTACGTGCAGGGTAATCCTAGAACGCCTGTCCTCCATTTCTGTTTTGGATTACGGTAGGCCAGATCCTATCATGAACTGATTTTATTTCAAGTTGCCGACCGTTGTTTGCCAATTTCTCCAAACTTTATTTTTTGATTTTAATTATATTAATGTAATAGATAGTTAGTATCCATTGCTACAAATTTAAAACTTCAAAACTTTCTCAGCTCTCCCATCAGAACGATATATAATTCGTATAATATAAATTTGATCGAATTTTCGCTTTTTTCTCAAGACTTCATTCAATCGCTATGGCACTTGGCATATGTGATCACTTGAATATTCTGCATTTTTAGAAGTATCAATCGTTTCGATTGATTGCGAAATGCAAAAGTACGACAATTGAAGTTTTCGGACAAAAGTGCCGCGCATTTCTCAATGAGTCATCTAGAACACTAAATAAGACACCCCTGGGCTATACTCACTGAGTACTACATGTATGCCAATTTTGGAGGAATTCGATTTTTCGCTAGTGCCAATAGTATTTTCATTCACTCAGATAGTCTCTCTTAAATGGGTTATAGAGATCACATACAAAACCGTAAAATGAAGATTGCTGGCTCTTTCCATGATCAGAGGAAAACGAAACTATCAGCCAATTTGTTGATATTTCAGAATTGCAATAGAGCCGATATATTTGTGAGTGCGACGGTAATTACGAAGCGAATACATGCTAATAATTATCGCAGTTTCCCATAGTGATCAAACGTTATCGCACTTTCTAGGCACAGACACGAAAAACAATAGGTACGAATCAACGACTGCCTGAGATTTTACTTAATGTATGTATAGTTTGCTTATGATAATTGACTGTTTATTTCAACGAAGAAAGAATGCATTGGTCTCTTACTACTTCGCTTTTTCAAATATTTTTTGAAATCAGAATCAACCTGGCACTCAAATCTGAATTGTAACGGGGTCACCATCAGTGTGGAACGAATTGAAAGCCTATTATTTATTCTAGCCAGAGAAGGCCAGTTTTACTCGTACACAAAATCGCACACACCTTCGAGTTTAGCGTTACGCCAACAGTCCGTAACGCAATCGAAGCAGCTTGCACCACTGAATGATCCCTAATGTCGAGCAAAACTCACAATTTGCCGTTCCGACGATATACTTAGAGCAGTTGTAAATGTCCTGCACCTTTCGCACTAACTGATTTTTCTTTCGAAACACCGAGAAGAAAGTTTCAGTGGAGAGACTGCAACCCAAAAGATAATTTTCGAAAATCAAAATTCAAAATCACACCCATCAGTTTATGTTTCAGACCATCTATGAAGGCACAAGAATAACTACATCGTCACTCGATCCCAAAATCATAGCAAGAACTAATAAATTGAAATACAAGTAAGACAGACTGCTATCTCATTCTCCCATTCACCATCATCAGCTGTTATGATTTCTCGTCACTGTCTCCGCCCACACTGATGCAGACTGCATCGAGAAGAGAGAGAAAAGAGAAGACTGCGAATCTGATCAAGATATGCTTATTGTTTGAAGTTCACAGCTTCCGAAAAGTTTCCCCAAACATTTTGAACATGCACTCTCGAGATTCATGTTGTGCCAATACTTCATCAGCAAAGCCAAACAGCGATTACCAATCATTGTTTCGTGCTTGTTGAAAGAGCGATTCCCCAAATTCCCTTGATGACAGAGAGACTGAAGATAGAAGGGAGGAAGAAGACGAAACCAGAGTGGGCTAGTCAAGAGTCATGAGGGGATGATCCTAGCTCGCCACGTGGTACTCGCCCATCCCAAACAAACCGAGCCAATGTAGTGCGAGTGATAACAGAGCGAGGGAAACAGCTAGTGCTTTATTGGATAGTGTTGCTTGCCCGACTACTCAATGAGAGGGCGCTGGCCCAACTGGCTGATCGAGAGGCACTGGACTCATCTATCCCATGTCTCTCATCTCGTCTCCCTCCTCGCCTTCTCTTTTTCATCCTGATCCTCAACTCCCCTCTCCTCCCGACAAATTATCTCACAATTGTTACGAGACCCTCCACCAGAGAACGTAACAGGTCAAATGATGGCTAAAAATTCGATAATTCCTTTATTTTTTCCTGAAGTGTATGCCCCGAGTGCTGATTGACGGCCGCAATAACTAAGGTCGATTTAAAAAATGAGGCCTACACTTCAGAGAAGAAGTATGGGAATTACCGAAATATTGGGCATCCATGGACCTCTCATAAGAGGCCAACGTCCGTTTTTCTTCATCCGCCCACTCAGATGAGAGAGACTTCAACGGCATCGAGTCTTTTTTTGCTGCTCATATCTTGTACCATCTCAGCTCTCGGAGAAAAGATGGAAAACGCTGAATGTTGATTGGCAGCCAACGATCTTTCAGAAGCGGCCAACTAGGCAATTTAGCGTCTCACCGTCATCTTATCAGTACATGGCTGCCGACGAATGCAGTGCTTCGAGGATGCGATTACCAAAATATAATTAAACACAAGCTGAATCGCGAAATCGTGTAAGATGAAGAATATTTCTTCAACTTGATTATTAACCTTACCATCGCACCTTCGTTGTTATCATCCTCAGTTGCTCACCTCCTCTTCTTCGCCTCGTCGTGCGTTTTCACGGAAATGGGTCGGATGGGTGAATAGAACGTCAACTAGCGAACTACTTTTATTTCAATTTGTTCTGGCGATCTTCCGCTTTCAGTTAGAGTAGCTGAAGCAACATCATAACATCAATTTATCGTATTCTGCCACTCAATCAAGAAAGCTCGAGCGATAGTGTTCAATGAAGAGAAAGTGACTCAACTCCACTCTCACCTCTATGCCAATGCATTAAATGAGTGAGAGAGAACAAAGAGAAGACATGCAAAGGGAGAACCAGTCATTTCTCCATTGGATGAGTGATTTTGCATATATTACCCCAATTGTAAGCAGCCGAGTTCAACTAATATTTGTAATACATGCGATCGGCACTAACAATTAACTATATTTGGAATCACTCATCAATCAAAATGTTACATGGATTCCAGGTGAACAAATTATTATTTTTTCTATGGAAACAATAAAGAAAATATTGCTCCCACCCAGCCATCTCGGATATCATACATCCATGCAACGTTAAAGAGCCGATCAAAAACTACGAAAATATTTTCTACTTTTAGAAATATATTTTAAATACCGATTCCGGAAACTTTTTCTTCTTTATACCAATACAAATTTAAATACCAATGTAAACCTTTAAATTATTAACATGAGTACCCAATCGTTGGTCATTTATCTGCGTATAATGACAGTGGATGATGTCGAAAGGATGGACGACGAATAGAAGATCTCCTGGATTCTGCAAGGAAGAGCTACGTAGTTTCTATCTTGCTATATATGTAAGACTATACTATTTCGGGTAATTAACAGAGTCAAAATAATGCACTCAAGTAATTCAGCGAGTCATTTTCGTCTTTAAAATGAGAAATTATTACATATCCAAAAAATCCAAGATGAGATCGTGAGACAGATGAACAATCACACATCAGTGACAGCTGAATCCACGATTAGACTGCTACAAAAAATTTCAAAATGCACAGTTGAAAAAACAATCTACAATCGTAGATCACAAACTGCTTGGAAATTCTTCGAAATCAGATACTACTCGTGCAGAAGCTCTTCAATAGAAGAACACGTTAGTTTTTTTTGTGTGCTAAGCACGACGGAACTCAATTGCTTGAATTCCGTCGTGCCTAGCACTGATACCTCCACTTAATCCAGTGCTGCAAGACGAACTGTGAAGTTTATGAAATTTACTTGAATGCTCAACAAGTCCTTCTATATTGGCAGCGGCACGAGGCGAAGCTGCAAAATTCTAATTGAACCCCGATTGTTTGAGCTTCAACTTTGCTCTATATCCTAGCATACGCTTCGGCAACAATTGTTGATTCTGTCCTACTGTCTACAAAGAAAAAGTAATCTCACACCTACGCTCTCCTGTTCTACGCGAGGAATGAACGAATAGAGTAGAGGATAATACCGGAGTTACATACATAAGTGAAGTATAAATATTAGGTTGGTGCGAAACTTTCTGACTATTTTCATGATCGGGCATTTTGACCTACCCCGTCCATCTCATTCAGCCAATCAACTAATGGTTATTCATAGTTGATGAAGGCTTGATAATACTTTTTGCGCGATACAATATCGGGCCAATTCGATCAGCAAGGATGACACTATTCACAGTCAAACTCTAAATTGTTCTTGATTTTCAATACTATTCAATTGATCGTAACTCCAAGGACAAATGAGATTGAGACAAGCGTAAAGGATTATAGAGAAGCCTATTACACAGGCATATAATTTGACTCTTCAGAAATTCCGGTCCCCTGAATCTCCGCTTAGCATTTGGGACAAAACATTAAACTACGCTAATTGGAAAATGCTTGTTGTATATTTTCCGGCACTGTACTCGTATAGGTCGACCTTGAGAGCTCACTAGTGGTTCTTTATTTTCTACCTTCCTATCTTAGAACACAGTTATATTTAGGAGTAAATTCATCAATCAATAGGTAATTAGGAATTTCGGAACCGCGATTTAGAAATTTAAACTTCGAAATCAGCACTTTTTGTTGTTTCTCTCTTCTCACTCGCAATGAAGACCCAGTTTTTCACGTTTAACCGAACAAGCAACTCTTATCCTACTACATATATGTTAGGCAAATTCAGGAGGTCTCAAATATTTGAGAAGTTGAGTTCAACTAAAAACACCGAAAACCACCATGTTCGGCAGTTTCGATATGAAAATAATGTTCTCACGTTCAATAACCGATATATCCAATGTTAATGTTTTCCGGTACTCCACCACTACTGACGTCACTAAAACTATAGAGGAATTGCAGGCAATCGAAATAGGCTAGGAGAAATTATGAAAAATAAATAGTCAGAAACTTTCGCACCAACCTAATACTTCTGGCCTGAACACGATGCCCGATACATTATTGATAAACATTGAAAAGCCGAACGGGAATCGTTTGTTTTATGTTGTAATATCGTCAGTTTGTCAAAATTATCGATCCTGATCATAAAGAAGTGCTAGAACCTGTCTAATGAGTCGTTGAAGTAGAGTAGTGTAAATTGCGCGTTTCAACAGCAATAAGTAAATATCTTTTACCACAATTTATCAATTTTTTTTCTTCCGCTGCATCCACAACTGCGATGTCGTATTACCTGTGAATTCATGAAGCAACGTTATCATACCATATCGAACTGGGATGCATCCAAAACTCCCTTTTATCGGTGCGAAGCAAATTTGGTGCAAAAAGCCTAATTCCAAATGAACCACGAATGTTTGAGTTCCAACAGTGGAATATAGTAGAGCATACGGTGCGGCCACAATAGCCAAAGGAACCTTGTTTTTAAAAATAATACAACAACTACATTTTTCAAAAGCGCATTCATATTTTTACATTACCATCCAAACCTTCGAAGTTATTAGGCTGTCAGGAAAGTAATTGTAGATTTGGACCTTGATGTTTGAACCATCCGAAAATCTTTTTCGTTAAAGATCTCAAGCTAGCTCTGTAGTGCATATTAGGGGTTGACTTGGTCAATATATGCATGTTTTCAAATCGCTTCATGCTTTTTGGGTTTCCGAAAAATTCAAGTTTTACCATATACAACATTTTCTCAATTTTCCGAAAATACTTTTCGCCTCTCGTATTTTGAGGGGAATAATGACTGTAACTTTTCATATAGTGTAGTGAGAAGCCCATTCACAGTTCTTTCGCAAATTAGGTCTAAGGCCGTTCTTGCCTCAACATAGCACGATTTACATACCATTTAATTCAAATCCTACCGATTTAACACTTCTCAAGCGATATTGTTTCCTGCATCGATGAGTATTCAGACTGTCTTCTCCATAAGTGCGCTTCCATGATACACTATGGAGCTACCTATTACTGAGAAACATTTCAACTGTCGCCTTTTCTACTTTTAGAAAACATGGATTTTCAGGATTGTTGAATAAAGGTCAACATAGCCAAAATTCCGACTTTTGGTGTACGGTGAATGAATACATTTCCTCAAAAGTAAGTTATCCCCTGACAGCCCAGCCGAATACTGGTCTGCAAAGAGTAGCTCTAACATGTAACCACAAAAGTTAGAGCTTTTCACCAATTCTGGAATCAGGAAGTTGTCATATAGTCGAATTTCAACATTCAAATTGCAGCTTCAGGTGGTGAAAGCTGCATGTTTTGACAGAAGTTGTGCAAACACATATACATACAATTTTAAGATGAGCACGAAATGTGCATTAGTTATACTGCATTTTGGTTTCCATAAGTTTATTGTTACGGGTACAAGCTCTGTTCAAGCATTTATGATGACGTTCCGTAAGGGGTAATGTCACAAATAATTGAATTTTCAGAAATGCCTTTCGTTACGGATCAGAGTGATATGTTGTATTGAGATGTGCGTATGTCACACTTTTCGAAATTGCCATAAAATTTGCCATATCTTACTTCTCCATGGATTGCTGGGCCAAAATGAAATCAGTGCAACTCTGCATTGATATACATTTGGCTTCAACCTGTATCCTCAATACCAAATGGAAAGACTTCAACCAATGTGCGATGGAAAGAGTATCCAAGGACTCAACGAGTATAAGCATCAATATGATAATCAGGAGGAAACAAAGGACAGGGTTTCCAAGAATCGAAAATTTGAAAATCTACAATTTCTTTCTTGACAACCTGATACTTCAACAATACGGTGACAGTTATTTTCATCAAGCAGATAACTCTCTCCCTAACCAAACCTAAATAAGAACAGATGAGGCAGGTCGCCTAAGAATCGAAAAAGGCCTGGTACAGTGAAAATATGAAAACTTGTAAAAAAGGGTTCTCGAGAGTGCTTATAACCATGGTCTTCTTCATTTTAAGGATATGTTCCCTGACTCCAAAAATCTTCACTCTCAGATCTCTCTTAAATTGCAACTACATGCGGAAGGAGCAGGATGGTCTGACTAAACCCCTGCGAATACATGTTTCAGAAGCAGCATGAAATGCATTGACGAAACATTACAACAATGATGGTGAGACATCTTCTTTCAAAAAGTATTTATCGAAAAGTGCATGATACCTGATCCCTAACGACGCAAAGCATACGAATAGGCAGAATGCTATTTTTAACCCTCGGCCAGTTCATTATGCTACAGGACAACACTGATCTTTTCGTCGGACCATAAAATAATGTAACGCTTTAGTACACGTTCTGATGGTCTCATTGTCAGAACAGCTCAGCAAGACTAGTTGGTACGTCAACACATTAATTAGCTACATCGTGAGCCCACAAACGCTCCTATTTCACGAATAAATGAAACATATCGTATCTTCCAAAGAAAGATAATGTCATCCTCATCTCCTAAGATGAAGCACAGGGTGCGACGCCATCAAAGGTCGAATGGAAGGATGAGAAGAGTAGAACTGTAATGATCAATTTTACCTTTGATTAAAGAGAAAATACTGTAAAAACATAGAAGGCATACTTTTAACTCCCAGCGATGTCTAGTGAGTGAAGCGCACACTTTTGCATTTTTGTCGTGAATAATTGTTTGGTGTGCTTAGCCTGTCATGCCTAGAGACCACAAGGCGTTCTGTCAAAATCTTCACAGGAGGCAATTTGTGTGCATACTGTATCCCTAATGGACTGAATAAGACAACGCTTTTTGATTTAGGGCGATATCTTAACTTTGATCCGAATTATAATCCAAAAACCTCAATCTCACTCTCAACGGGAGAATGCTCGAAATCGGGATCGTGGGAAAACGCACAAGGCGGTAATAAAATAGACAAATCCTTATCGCGAACCGGCATCAACTCGCTTGGTGTGGTGGTAGAGATCTAGGTCTTGCGCCTGTAACAGCCTGGTTCGAATCCCCTCGGTTGTAAGTGGTTTGCATTTTTTTGCAATTGTTTTCCGGAATTTTCTAAACGTTCCGACAGTTTAGAAAAACATCCTCCTGTTTTCCAATTTTGTACGATTTATCTTACTGATGGGAACTACAAAATACGAGTAGAGCAGCTATACACGAGTAAAATTACCCATTTTACCACTATTCCTGATCTTAATTAGCGTATGCTGACCTAATTAGAGTAGCCCGATCAGGCTGCTCCAGTGGTCATTTGTGAAGGATCCTAAGAGCTACCGAAATCTTTTTTGCTCATTCGATTTGGCCAAGAACGCGAACTGTCGGAGCTCTTGCGGATTTTGAGCGAACTCGGTATTCCCGAAAGTGGGCGTGGCTTGTGGTCTCTAGTCATACCTTTCAGTATGAACAGCATTTGAAAAGTCGATGTGACTTAGATGCGCATGGCCGCACGACTAATTCATCGGTTCCTTTCGATTATATTTTTTCGTACTAAATTCCAGTAATTTCCACTATACTCCTCACCTACATTGAGACGAACTATTTATGAGAGACTTTTTGAGTCAGTGAACATATTTGTGAAGAGCCTTGGCAAAGTGCAAAAAATCGAAATCGCCCTAAATGTGCCCACGTGTAGCACTCAATGAGACTAGCTCACCCACCACTTATGGAGTGATCTAGGTCTCCGTTAATAAGGTTTAAGCATGTTACCGAAATCACACAAAGTTTCGATTTCGATATTGATCTAAGCGGCACATATATCAAAAGAGGCGCCGTTGCCTGCTCATCAACCATCCAAGGTTTCATCCTAATTGAATTTAGGATCTTCGAAAAAAATCGAAAAATCGAATATTTTTTCCTATTTTGAATTGTATCTTGTTCCGATGGGTGGGTAGCGAGGTTTTTTATTCTTTTATTTTGTAGGGCCGTCTGGCTGTCCATACTAAACGTGCAATCAAAATCAAAAAATAGGTTTTTGAGAAAAACTAAAAAATTGGTCAGCATTTTGAAATAAAATCAGTTCGTAATACTGAAAAGCTACCGTACTCAAAAACTTCGATTGAGCGCATGCCTCACATAAAGTATTGAGAAACCAAATTTCACATGCAATCGTGTTGCGCCGCAGGGGCGATGCAGAACACCCCTTCAGATCCCCGCTTTCCTTGATTTCTAAAATTTTGTACGGTAGCTTTTCAGTATTACGAACTGATTTTATTTCAAATTGTTGACCAATTTTTTCATTTTCTCAAAAACCTATTTTTTTTTATTTTGTTTGTATGCTCAGTATGGACACCCACCCATCAGAATAAGATACAATTCAAAATAGAAAAAAATATTCGATTTTTCGATTTTTTTCGAAGGTCTTTATTTCAATTAGGATGAAACCTTGGAAGGTTTATGAGCAGGCAACGGCACATCTTTTGATATATGTGCCGCTCAGATCAATAGCGAAATCGAAATTTCGTCTGATTACGGTAACGTGCTTAATCCTTCTTAACTGTGACCTAGATCACTCCATAAGTGGTGGGTGAGCTAGTCTCACTGAGTACTACACGTGTGCACATTTAGGGCGATTTCGATTTTTTTCACTTTGCCAAGCATATGTTCACTGAGTCGAAAAGTCTCTCTTATAAAGGGAGATAAGTATGCTAAGCTATAATTATCCGCGGAGATTTCGAACTATTGCGGTGAATGCAAAAGCAAATGAATTTCTTGGTTGTGCTCTCCTCAAAACCACCTAGAAGCACCCTTAGTGGTGTGCGACAATGAATTTTTTGGGTCACCTCTAATATAATTTTAGGAAATACTTCTGCAGAATCTGTGAGAATACTAAACTGAGTTTTGAATCGATTAATTAAGCAAAACCGCTAATACAATTTCGTAATATATGAATTCATGCTTCAACGTTATCATAAGACATCGAACTGGAATACAACCGCAATAATTTTATCACAAATTTGTTAAAAAAATAATGACAAGCTCTGCCACTATGGCAGATATGTCGTGTCTACACCATTGTCTACACCAACGCTCATTTGAATGGCAGTATATCTGCTTGTCAAGCATCGATTTGTGCCACAGCACACCTGTCAAGTACCCCTAACCATATCGCCAGCATCCTACAGTACGGTAGTCATCATAAGCGAGAACACGAACGCGCATAGAATCACACTCGGAAAAAAAGCAATGATGCGAGCAGTTCTTTGTGCAATCGATGGGCAGGCTGTGTAGAGCAGTTTTCTTAAATCCCAAGGTTCTTTTTTTTAGATCGTCGAGCTAGTGCAATCAAATGCTTCCCACTTCATCATTTTATACCCGCTCGTTGCCACTCAGAACATCCTGGTCTGAAAATGTCTAAATTTTATTTTTAAAAACAAACATTATCACAAAATTTTAAGGTTCACACTTGTTTTTATAAAATAAGAATGCTCTTTGGAGGTTGGACTAATGATCTAATGATAAATTAAGAGCAAACAATTTTATTAATCAATAAAAATCTCTCGCCCACGACAGTCTATCTCGTCCTCCTTCCTCATCGCTTCTCGTCCATTTTCATTCAGTGAATCATCACCACCTCTGGAAGACAAAACCTTCCGCAATGAAATTTGATGTTTCAGAATTTATGTAAATATGGTTGATTTGTGCATGCAGCGATTGAATGTATGAGACTACCCATATAAATATTTATCGAATTCTCTCGCAACGCCCAAGCCTTATTATCCTTGCTAGACCAAACACCAGTCGCTGCTCATCTGCTGCAGATCGCAGACACAATGCAGCCAATCAGGAAAGGAGAGTGACGACAGCCGTATGCAATTTCGGCGCTTCTGCACTTCTGTTACAATTACGAATGAATTTGCATTAACATTCCATATTTGGATACGAATAATCATCCTACACTGATTTACGACAGCCATTATAATACCGGGAAGTACCCTTGTAGGAATTAACATACATAAGAAAGGACGATGTGTATGTTTGTCCGGGATTGTGCAGAAGCGCCGCAATTTCTAATTGTTGTAGCTATCCTTATTTTCTGCGTGCCTAAGATTTGCACAATTGCACACTAAAATGCGTGAGCACCCTAGAGATACGCGTTACACCACTACTTTGTAACATAATCAGCATATCCTGAACTAATGAATCCTCGGAATGCTTCATAATCTTGTAAAATTAATATTTTTTCCATGAAGGTTGTACTCAGAACTTTCAGAATAGGTTTCTTCGGAAGTGCACAGCGTGTCAAAGTTTGTTTTGCGCGGCGCTCGGCCGACCATGAAACATAACATTTTTGACGAAATTAGCGATGAAAAGTAAAACCAAAATTAGTGAAAAACATGTCATAACTTTGCAGCAAAAATTAAATATGCACATCTAAAACAATACACCTATTAAGATATGAACCAAGAAGCCTCCCTATCATGTTCGATAATTTTCGTTAAATACAGAATTGGTTTCATGCATTTATCCGATTTGCCATCATAAATCGAAAGTTTTGAGAATCCCCATCAATAGGAACCCCTACACCTTTAGTGTATTTTCATATCCTCAAGACGAGCTCTACAAGTTGTATTTCTTAGAATTTTTCAAAAATGTTGAAACTTTTTGAGAAATATGCAAATTAAACCGTATTTTCAAAAGTTCTCGAAAAGTTTCAACATTTTCGAAAAAATCTAAGTAATACAACTTGTAGAGCTCGTCTTGAGGATATGAAAAGACACTAAAGGTGTAGTGGTTCCTATTGCTGGGGATTCTCAAAACTTTCCATTTATGTTGGAAAATCGGAAAAAATACATGAAACCATATGCGTGTATAACGAAACTCACAGTCTGACACTTCAAAAGAAACATCAGCAAAAACAAAACAGCGCGTAAACCCCGGCAAATTGTAAAGTTCACCCCGCCTCCCCACATGCAAATGATGTTTAAACGGAAAATGCCTGACGTTCACTCCAGGGTACTGTAAGAAAAATCGTCGCTTTTGCGAGGCGAGGCCCGCGATTGTTGCGACTCTTTATCGATTTCCCGCGTGTTTAGTGTGATATTTATATTAGTTTCGGTGCTAATTATTGCCACTCTACTTGAACAGTTTATATTTTGCGAGGTTATTCTGGTTTAACTAATTTTAACGCTTTAAAAACCAGGTTAAGCTCGCAAACGTCGTGAATCCATTCTTTTGCTATGTTTACGCGTTTCTTTTACCTTGTTTACCTGTTACTTTTTTGTTAATATGATCGTTCAGAACATCGCTCATCTTACTGTGCTTAAGAAGAAGTGAACTTTCCGCAAGTTCGGCGGTGAAGTAGATCTCGACCAGCTCCACGTGAATAGGTAAGCCTATTTTCGATCAAATCATTGTGTGTTTTAATGTTTTTCCGTTTACAGAATCCGTGGAAGACTCAGCAGACTTCCCGCAGCCGGAGTTTATGACATGTTCGTCGCTTCCGTCAAGAAGGGAAAGCCGGAACTCAGAAGGAAGGGTCATTTTTTTAGAAAATTTGCGTACTTGTGCTGATTCGAGTTTTACGTAACAGCATAGTATAAATGTATATCATTCCTTGTTCTAATTGCAAACCTCGTGAGGAATACATGTTTCAGAAGCAGCATGAATTGCATTGGCGAAACATTACAACAATGATGGTGAGACATCTTCTTTCGAAAAGTATTTATCGAAAAGTGCCTGATACCTGATTCCTAACGACGCAAAGCATACGAAAATGCAGACAGCTATTTCTAACCCCCGGCCGCGATCCGGAGATACTGCATAAGGAAATGCAGAAAAAGAGAAAGTGAGATATTTCATGATTAAAGCGTTAAGAATTTCTACATATGCGCACCTCACTTGCCGATTCCTGTTTTATTGATGATGCAACAGCGGTACATGAATTATGAACTACTATCACCTGGGAAAGTTGTTTTTATGTTGGTATTTTTTGTTCGATCGCGCACGATGCGACGCGTCTAAATGAATAATCCGTATCCGTTTGACCATCACTAGTAAGAGGTTTGTGAGTTTTTGAAGCTAAAGAATACTAGCGCATTGATGCAGCGTGCCTTAATTGTGTTACGAAGCAGTGACATAACGCGTATCTCGAAGGTGAGGTCGAATTTTCATACAAATCTACGACGCGCAGGCAATCAGGCGCCTGCGATCTGCAGCAGATGATCAGCGACTAAAGTTTGAGGTATGAACGGATATAAATTTGCAGTTTCCGCGTTGTCGTCGTCTCATCACGTCGATTGGAGACAGTGAACAAAACTTCCCTATCCTGGAGCTGCATCAACTTGTCATTCGTCGTTGTTTCATGCCGTGGAATAATTCTCGGAAATATCAAGTATTAATTGGTGAACACGGTCTGGTTCTGTTGTAGAATTGTTGTACTAACGCGAATCTCAAGGTTACATAGCGGAAGATTAAGAGAAAAAAGGTTACGGATGTTATGGAGGTCGAACAATAAGCATCTCATGTTCAGATTCGCTTTCTTCTATATTTTCTAAATGTATTCTGCAGCAGAGTGGAGTCAGCGGCGAACGATTAAATCAGGGCTGATGATGGTTAGTAGGATAATAGACGCAAATTACTTGTGTTTTTTTAAAATTATTTGTGCACCTGCCTCTTGACGAAGAACTGAGGTTGCAGCTTTTCATCCACTTTCGAATATAATCTGAAACATAAACTCGCGTGTGTTTTTTTGAGTTCTGATTTTTTTGATCTTTTATGAATTTTACTTTTTTTATTGCAATTCATCCGCTGTCCTTCCCTTCTCCATGCATCTATTAGTGCGACTGCGGCAGGAGAGGTACAGTTGCAGCAACTACATCCGCCCAGTAACCAATTATGAGTTCATGAAGACGAAAAGAGAACGTTCATTGCTGCAGGCTTTCTTGATTGTTTTACGAAGGGGCTGCTAAACGCGTAATCTATAGCGATAGTGTAAATGTCATTAACGCAGTCAATCAGGGGCATTATACTAATTAAGAATTGTAGTGGACTGTCGTCTCTCTCGTTTCGTGGTTCACTGCAGCGTGTCTACGATCTGCAGCCAAGGAGCAGTGATTACTCGGAGGAAGTGGGTGATTGTGAGTGATGTTGAAAAGAGTCTTATATTGGTTGCTAAAAGTAACAAACCATGGACTGAAAACTAAGGATCAATGAACAAATCACTGATTGTGGAGACGAGAGGATGGAGTGAGGATGAGAAGGGATGAGTATTTTCTGAAATCCAGGAACGAAACTGGACACATGGTTCAGGTGAGATAATTCCCATTACATCACGCATTCCCTCGTCGACAGAACTAGATCATTTTTTTTATTATTATTTGTATTTTTCTAGATACACTAACGATACCATTGAATTCATCGCTATCCAAATATTTATTAGATCGGGGTGAGGCACGAGTTTCGCTAATTAGCGAAAACATACAATTCTCGAGAATCATAATGGATTTAATCTGGAGCTTGCATGGATTGGACGATCAGAGAGGATTAATGGAAAAAAAACAATATTATAGCTAGAGACCACAACGTAGATTGCCGAACTGTCGCAGTTAACGGGAAATATTGCGCAAAATGTCCATGAGGAACCTAATAAGATGATACTTTTGACCGTTTGTCGATTGCATATGTCGATTTGTCGATTCGATATGCATTGGAAGTACAAAAATTGGAGAATGTATGACCTGCCAATCGATATTTTGTGTATTCAAAAAAATAAAAATAAATCATGATGGTCGCTTCACAGATTGTAAAGACTGATGAGACCCCACTTTCCGTCGGTCTGATGCTGTTCTCGTGTGCAATTCCACAAAGATGAACTCGTGAGTGAAAAGGAGGACAGTGAACAATAATATGTTATTCCTTTATGTTGTTAATTCAAAAATTTCAGTCATTCTGAAAAAAATTTCAAATTAACAGATTTTTACGTTTCTGACCGCGCATATCGTGGTTGCATTATTTGGTGATCTCCGAGAAGTCTCTCTACAGAGCAATAAATAGGTAGTGATCAACGATTTCCAAAAAAAACAAGTCATTCCTTTTCCTGCCCTTTCCTGCCATTGTCATTTGACATTATTCCATTGTGCCTTTCATTCATTTACACGGCGGCGAATTCAGAAACATATCACGAACAAACCTCTCGTGAATTTACCGTTTCAACTTCATTCAAAAACATCTCGGGCTTCGTTGAGCACAATAAATTTCTTTCGTTCATCGAACTAATCAAACATTATTTTTTTACCTCTGATGCACGCATAACATCTCTTTATTATTCCTGAAGAGATGAGGCGATATCGAGCGACTTTCTCCAGCGACTTTCTCAGGTACTTGGCGTCACGATGTGCGTCGTCCCCGTGCAAAGCCTACCTATGATTATGAGCCAGAGAATACGGTAGTATATCGATCAAACAGTGGATCGGATACTAAATGGTCCTTTCTTGACCAATATTTATATTATTACAATTCAACCGCTCAGCATCCCTGTTTCATCCACTGTCATAATTTTGAAGAGCATCTGAAACGCGAATGTCACGGCAAGTGCGGATTTGCCAAATAGTTAATTATATATCACTTTTCTAATGTTTTTGGCTATGCGATTTAGGATATCGTTATGGACGCTCAATATGGTACTGAAATTCGTCGCTCTTACCTGTTGTTGAAGAATGGATGGTCTATTACTTATGGTACAGCACCAGTATAGTATTTACTAGCAAATTAATAATTCAATCATTGAATTGAATCTCTCCTTTGTCTCAATCCCGCAGTATTCCTCCCATCCTCTATTGTCCCCTCTTCTTGCATGTTTTTTTTCTGGGTTCGCTCTCATTTGCGCTCTCTGGTCTCTTTTCAATTTGCATCTCTTCTTCTCTCTGACCAGTGAGAGATTATAGTAATTGAGAGATTCTCTTCCTAACCATCATTGCTTCTTTCCTTCTTCTCTCATCCTAATCCTCTAGAGCGAGTCTTTATTTATTTGGCTGAGTCCATCCCATATCCGTTCAGTGAGAGAGGGGTGTGGAGCGAGTAAGCACACAATAGAGAGGATTTCTGGTGACATACTAGATATCAGAGTGTTGGAGGTTGATGGGGCGGAAACGTGGGCGAATGGCTATAGTCATGTGTGAATGTGACCTCTATGACTCTCTCCTTCCTCCTGTGCGAGATGGAAGAGCATTAATCTGTCTTTTTTCCACTTTACCTGCTCTATCTATTTGGGCCATCCCTCAGATTTATTAATTGCAACGCCTCATAGTGATGTTAAAATGAGCGATTTTCTATACCGGCAGAAAAGACAACTGTCAACTACCTTCGTCTCCTTTGGCTTCTAAAGCTTATCGGTGACACAGAAGTGCCTGGCGTGAATTCCAATTTTTGTGGGTGTATCCATTACGATTACGCTAAAATAATTGCATTCGCTTCTTATGATGTTAGCTTCAGAATAGCTTCAGTGAAACACTGTGACCACATAAATAATTATTGCTGAGTTCACTTTTAAGTTTAAAAATCGGTGAATTATTTGTGTGGCCTGGAGGATCTGAGTCACATCAAGTGGACAAATGAAATTGAGATCGCATTGGTCAATTCTCTCCTGGATTTATAGTCACAAATATTATTATTATTAATTTACGCTCATGTCCGCTGTCGAAGTGTTTCAGTTGGCGTATATAATAGGATACTTAATATAACTAAAGAATAACTCTAATTAAAGACTAACGGTTGGTGCGATGTTTTTCACGAGGGTTAAAAGCGCGGCCTCTGTGCAACAAAAGTGTACAGAGGACGGGGAAAATCTCTAGCTCCTCTCTGCCTCCCCCCCCCTTTCTCTACCCCGAGGTGACTAGAGCGCGCCCTATCCCTAAGTGCCCTCGTACCTCCCTCGATGCGCACGCACATCGCGTACTTTTTTCACTTTCTCTGACCGACGAGAGATCATGCGATCTAGAGAGACGATATACTACGGTATCCTGCCTCCTACCGTGTCCCATTTTTCATTTGCAAAATGCGGTCCGACTTTTTATGTAGATATTTATGTATTATAATTATTTTTTGCCGTAGACTGCCGTGGGTCAGCAATGACTCATGATGAGTTAGGAGGTACGCGACGTTTGTTTATTATTTACAGTTTCCGATTCTTAGGCAATCAGCCTCATAGGTGAAGTTTTTCAAAAGTAGTAGATTCAACATTACTGCTGAAGCCTCGTCGGCGATTTACAAGCTGCTATTGAAACATAAAATCATGGAATACTCTTTCATTCCCTTGACTTTCGCACGAACTTTTTGCTATTAATTTCCATTTATCGTTTGCGTGACAATAAAAGTCACAATTTTCAATACGGAAACACCTGTGAATTCTATGTTGCAGCTCTAACTAATCATATATCGCGACGCGAGCGGTTCTTCGTTGTTATCGACCAATCATTCTGATCATTCTGGGTTCTCAAGTGTGTGGCGAGCGGTTGAGTGCGATTTCGTCTCTCCGTCTCCGGTTCCGCCCGCCCGGATTCCCTCTCCCAGACGCGTTGGCACGCGGGAGTTGTACGCCGCCACGATGGGTCGCCACTTCTACATCGGCACCATCAACGCCAGGACGCTCGGCCCAAGGGAGAAGCAGTCGGAGATGGAACTCGCCCTCGACAAGATCAAGTGGGACGTGGTTGCAGTGCAGGAAGCCAGGATTGTGGGTTGTGCCTCGTTCAATCTTACATCCTCAGGCACTGTAGTCTACCACTCGGGCGGGCCCACTGCTTCCCATGGCGTGGCATTTTTGCTTCGACCGCAACTCGCGCGCGGAGCTGTGTTCAATGGCCTCTCCCCTCGTTTGGCCACTCTGCTCCTTCCCGACCTACGGCTCTTCCTGGTCTGCGCTTACGCCCCTACGTCTTCCTACGATGACGACGCGTATGAAGACTTCCTAGACCAGGTTGAGACCGCCCTGCGGAGTGCCCCCAAAAGGCCATATGCCAGTTCTGGTTGGTGACTTCAACTGTCGAGTGGCGAGGGAACCTGGCAATGAAAGATTTGTCGGTAACTTTGCCTCTCCCACACCGAACTCACGCGGACGCTGCTTCACTGAGCTCTGCGTGAGGAACAGACTGCGCATCCTGAACACGTTCCCCAAGAGACGGCACGGCCGAATCTGGACCTGGCGATCCCCAAACGGCTCCGCATTCCACCAAATTGACTACGTTGCAGCGCCCGCCACAGCGAGAGTAGTCAACTGTGGAGTCGTTGGTCGGTTTGAGTTTGACTCCGACCATCGCCTTGTTCGGATGTGCCTCTCCCTCCCTGACAAGGCGAGGCAGAAAAGATGCAGGGAGCGGCTAGATTTCGATCGAACCGCTTTTACTGTCAACGCAAACCTTCTCGCGTCACTGCCCCTTGCCCGCCCCAGTTCTGCCGCCGACGCCTATACTACGGTAAAGGCTTTCACGGAGACCGCGGCAACGAACTGCTGGAGGAAGCGCCAATCCCCTTCTTGGATCTCGAGTGGAACGCGGAAGCTCCTAGCGATGCGCCATGAATTGCAATCCAACTCCCAACAAGCTGTCGCCTACTCAGCTGCCTGCAAAGCTGCCCGGACGAGTTTCGTCGATGACATCAGGAAGCGAAAGGAGGCGCAAGCACGGCAAGCAGCAACCATGGGAAGGAGCATCGTGAAGAGCATGCTGAGTCTGCAAAACTCAAAGAAGCGCCTTCTAGTTCCCGACCCTGTAACTGGTGCTCTCTCTCAAGCAGCTACCAAGACAGTGGTCCAGAGCTTCTTTGACGGTCTCTACACCCCTGCAGTTCCGTGTCCACTCCCAGTCCCTCCTCAGCCTCTGGATCCCCTTCCTCCCTTCCTACCCGATGAGGTCAGCAAAGCGATGTCCCAACTCAAGTGTGGTCACTCACCCGGTTCGGATGGCATTCTCCCTGATATGCTATACCACTCTCGAAACCACCTTGCTCCCGTTATCGCTGATCTACTCAACTATCTGGTAGATGGAGAGGCTGTTCCAAGCGACCTGACCGAAGCAATTGTCACTCTTCTGCACAAGAAAGGAGACCCTACCAACATTGGGAACTTCCGTCCCATCTCCCTCCTCACCGTTTCCCTGAAGACAATGACCAAAGTCATTCTTCAGAGACTCGAAACTGTGCTTGAAGAAACAGAGTCCTCGACCCAAACCGGCTTCCGGCGCGGCTACAGTACTCTCGACAACCTGCATGCCATCAAGCAGGTCGCTGAAAGAACCTCCGAGTACGGTATCCCAATCTACTTGGCGTTCGTCGACTTCAAGAAGGCGTTCGACTGTGTGGAGTGGAATGCCTGCTGGCAAGCCGTCTTCTCGTTCGGAGCCCATCCCTCCCTCGTCCACATGTTGCGCCGTCTCTACGAGTCCTCCTCTACACTCATTCGAGTTAATGAGGAGCTCGTTCCTGTGACTGTGCGTCGAGGAGTCCGCCAAGGGGATACCCTCTCCCCTCGTCTCTTCAACGCAGTGCTACGATCAGCCATGGACAACATTGACTGGGAGTCAGATGGAATTAGAATCGACGGAAGGATTCCTTTGCCACTTGGAGTATGCCGATGACGTGGCTCTCGTTGCCAAATCTCGACCCGAGCTGGAACGAATGCTGAAGAAGCTGATGGACGCGTGCAGCCGAGTTGGTCTCGAAGTGAATGCAAGCAAGACCAACCTCCTCACCTCCTGCACCTCTACCCGCAATCCAATAATCATCGGCAATCTGCGATTCGAATTCGTCGATAGCGCCACCTATCTCGGAGGAAGAATAGCTCTTCCCTTGGATCATTCCGACGAAATAGAACACCGGATTCGATTAGGGTGGCTGGCCTGGAGTAAGCTCTCGCACCTCCTATCTTCTCGAATTCTGTCCATCAAGATCAGGAGGAGAGTCTTCGAGAGCTGCATCACGGCTACAGTTCTCTATGGGTGTGAAGTATGGGCTCTGAGATCTAGCGAGAAGGAGAGGCTGAGAGTCACCCAGAGGAAGATGGAAAGAAAGATGCTTGGAGTCACGCTGAGGGACAGATGGAGGAATGACCGCGTGAGAGGGATTACCAAGCTGAGAGACTGGAATGAGGAAGGATTGAAACGAAAAGCGCGCTGGGCCCTCAAGATCAGAAGAATGGGAGTGGAACAGTGGAGCCGTGCGGCAACTGTCTGGACTCCATTCAATAGGACTCGTCCCCCCGGAAAGCCTCGCGCGCGATGGAGAGACGACCTATCCCGAGCTATTGGCAGCCATTGGTGGAGTGCAACTTATGAAGACTACCGACCTATCATCTTCTGAGCGTTTCCGCCTGATAAGATAAATTGATTGATTGATTGATTGATCGACCAATTGTAGTTTCAAATAATCTCACGATTAATTTACCTCACCATTGCCATCTACTGTCAATGTTCAGTGTGAAATTCACGTGATTGGGTACAGTGTGTCTGCAATCCGTGCCAGAATTGAGGTATGACGGAAATCCATTTGCAGCCTCATTGTTTTCGATGTATTATTACACAGTGCGGACGGCGGAGTGATAGATGATCGTAACTCGCTTCATGGATGAAACTGCAGCAACGTATCGTTCGTCGCTGCTACCGATTGCGAGATAATGTATTGGTAGCAGTAAGATAATAATATTTTTTTGAGATTTTCCATATAGTTACTGCTATAATATTGTTTTGCTGTGTCGATGTAGAAGTAGTGCTACATAAATCTAAGTGATATGTGTTTCGAAATTTTAGAAGACAGTTTCGGAATCCAGAGGGATGGCAAAGGCAATGTCCTAATTTATCACGCAATAGTCAGCGCGAAGACCGATCTAAATAGTAATTAAGGTTGAGTGTGCTTCATTGTGCATATCGCTGAGGGGTGCATCCACTAATGAATAACATGGCATCATTCTTTGCTTAGTCAAGAGAAAGGGCAGATAAATACGTATTATCTTCACTTTGGTGTCATCTTCGACACGGATCGCCCTCTCGACGCCATCGATGGGATTTCCTCTACTGGAACGAATCCTATTTTTCAGCCATTGCCAGGTCGCTGAAGAAATATGTTGATTTTCTCAGAAATCATATTATAAAAAAATCAAATGTTATCTGAACAGGTGGTATTACGTAACATCAATCGGTTGGACAGAGAATAATTGAATGTTTGGTCCTTGGGGTGAATGTACCGCGATAATTTCATTGAATATTGCGATGAAACGATGTGCCACCTGTGTCATAACAGTATTCCTCCTTTATATAACGCTAGTACGACCTCCGTGCGTTAATCCTCCAATGTTGATGATTTTTTTTCTCACTGACTCATGCTTCCTCCCCCACGCGCGGAGAGTTATTGACTCGTTGAAGTCACAAATGACCTGGATATATCATCCGAATTTAGAAGTTACACAGTAAAAAAGTTTAAAACATATTTCAATAAAGGTTTCCAACCTAGCAAATTGTGAATGCACGATTAGATGATGTGCGAGTAATCGTACTTGAGGGCAATAATTCCTATGTGTCTATTATACGTCAAAAATGGCAAACTGTTATTCAGTTACTGTAGTACTGGGCTTCTCTTTTTCATTGAACCAGGATATAAAAATATGCTAATTTATGCTACGAAAGATGATCCACACACTAATGATACCACTTTGCTTGGGCTTTTGAAGACGCTGTGAAACATAATTCACGCGTGCTATTAATTTCAGATTTTTGACAATTTCGGTAGTTTACCGGCTTTGTATTGCATTCTCTCTGTTTTCACACTATTCCCATGCTGGTATATTCACTAATATGTGAGTGTGACTGCTGGATAGTTGCAGCTGCAACAACTATTATACATCGTATACATCGTTGCCAATTGTGAGATGATCGAGGCGGTATCGACCAGATATTGATGCATACTGCCCTGAATGTTCTACGAAGCAGTGATGTAACACGTGTCCCGAGGGTGCAAACAATTGCCGTCATCACTCTCTTCGTGGTAGATTAGAATAGTAGCGCAGAAGTGCGGCGAATAAGGTTCCAGCAAGTACAATAGCACTAGCTTATTGTCAAAAGCTTCGATAAATTATTGTTTTACTGTTCCATCCAGGACTACCGTTTTATACACACATCAAATAGCTTTATGGAATTTCTGAAACAGCAATCCCATTTATGAAGATTTTAAATTCCGCAGTCCATCAATATCTCTTACAATATCACGCCTCTCACGAGAGAATCGAGCTGATTCTGGGAATGGATGGGGAATCGTAAAATGAGTTCTCACCGGTTTCGGCCATCCTAAGGCATATCTGACATATCCCCACAGTATAATTATGCAGACTTCATTTTTGGGCCTCTCTACGCCGGGCTTCATCTCGGCATCTCTCACTTTGAGAGCTCGTATCCCGATAACAGCGAAAGGTAGAGCAAAATTGACCTCTGAGTGACGCCACTCATTTTTCGAGCTCTATCGGGCTATATATTTCATTTTGTCTGAATCTCACTTTTAACCGCAGTATATTGTAGGTCAGTTTTCTTCTCAAAAGTGTAGGTAAACGAGCAGCTGAATTTTTCACATGTTGTAGAATTTTCCAAGTTGTGCGAACCTTCAAGATGTGTGTTTCACAACATTTTCGTAATAGATTCAATCCACCCTGCGCCAATGTATGTTCTGTTTCATCTAAATCATACTCACAGTTTTCCGCTGAGATGACGTCATTGCTGCAGCTGCGTCTCAACTGCAGCAGTTACATTCACAGATTATTCATCGGCCCAGGTTGCATCGTGATAAAAAAATTTAAAAAACAGCAAATTTAAAATTTTAATTATGACATATGTAATATGACTCTTAGGCAAACGTATATAACCCATATGTATGACACCCCCAAAGTTACAAGTCGATACGATCATTTTGAAGTCTTATGCCACCCCCTACAGTGGGCGTCCCACTCTTACAGAGAACGCGTTTTAACAAAAAAATCAGAACACAAAACACGATCGTAAATTTAAGTTTCAGAGCATGTTCGAAAACCTCCTTATCCTCATTTCTTGAGAAAAACAAGAAATGCAGCTGAACATTTTGAGAAATCTACAACGGTTTTAACGTGTTCGAACTCGTTGCACAGTTCAAAATTCCTGTTTGCACCCCCGAAATCAGCTCTTGTCGTCTATAAATTCACCTGTTATGTTACTATCTCCGACCAATTTACAGTATCTACAGATGCCACATCACTTTTGTAGTATGCAGTATACAGGGCAGGATATTCGCGAATATGCGAAAAATTACACTATGAAAGGAGCTGATTTGAAGGGGTGGTGCAGCGGCCCTTGTAGTGTTTCCTTTCTTCGCAATAATCAGTGTTTATTTTTGATGCGATAATCGGCGACTGTCAAACACTACACAATTCTTTGCATTCTATAACCACGCTCCTACTCAATATCCATTGGTATAGTCCAATATCGTGTTGCTCAAAAGACTCGATAATTTCTCTCACAGGAGCAGCAGCAATACCTCCTCATTGACTGCATCCAGACCGACAACCAGCTGGGACTGCAACTACAAGTGTTGATAGAGATAAAAACAAGTTTTAGTTCATATTGATGTGCCTGTGGAAAATTGTTCTGTTTCAGCAACAGTTGTTCTGTTTCAGAGTTTCTATAAAGCTGGTCGATTTGTGACAGTGACGATTTCTTTTATACTGGGTAGAAAAATAATATCTTATCGAAAGCTTCCTATGGTATACAAAAACCTTTACACACTGGCCATTGCTGAAGATTGTCGACACACTGCAGTCAACTACCAAACTAGAGGATGGGAAGATGAGTGCAATTTATAATTGTTATATAGTTCCTAATATAATATCTGCAACATAGTTGCTCAATCGCATTTTGCATATCCAAATGGCGCGCACCCTCGAGACTCGCGTCGCGCCACTGCTTTGCAATCTAATCAAGGCAACCGGCATCAATGGATCTTCTCGTTATTGTTTAAAAACTCACAATTGGCAGCTGAGGCGATGATGCTACTGCACTGCTTCTCCCCTGCAGCAGTAGCACTCCCTGATTATTCCATCGAGAAGAGAGCCGCAGCGCAGAAATTGTAATAGCAATACTTTTTCAAATTTTCAAAAAATACAACTCAAAATCACACCCTAATGTGTTGAGGTTTCAGAACGGCTTCAAAGGAGGTAGAAAAGCTGAGCCATCAATGGGACAACGATGCTATCGGCACTAAAAAGCAAAAATCTCTTTAGTCACTGTTTTGCTGATTGCCGGTGCGTCTGAGATTTGCACATCCGCATATGAAAATTCCACATCCTTCGCGCCCTCGAGATTCGAGTTATGCCACTGCTTCGTAATACAATTAAGGCGATCCGGATCAATGCACGAGTCTTTTTTCGCTTCTATAAACTCACAACTGTCAGCTCAGACTAGAGATGGCCACATGGATATGGATTATCCATTTAGAGGCGTCGCGTCGTGCGCGATCGAACGAATAATCCAAACTATAAGATATCTTATTTTTGGAAAATCCATTCGGTTTGGATAATCCAAATCTATTTTAGTGCATGGCGCGCTCGTCGCAGCGGTTTGGATAGTGCAATGGATAGTGGATAATCCAACGCGCCGCGACGCGCGTGCATTTGATAATGGATAATCGATTAACCGAACCGATCCTTCGCTGAGTTCATATAACACACTATCTGACAGTTTCGACATAGACTTGGCACAGGCCGAAAATTCAAATTCGTACTGACTACATCAATAGGTCGGCATCAACGAGGGAAACCTATGAGCATCGCCAGATTTTCGATCCGCGTCCGCGCGGTCGCAGGCGCGGATTCTGAAAATATAACTACAGTATCCTTCACATTTTTAAATCGACTCCTATGACTGCGGCGGTGGGGGCGTTGCATTCCTTGACAAATTCTAAGACTTTTTTACTCCTGGGAGTTTTTCGTTCAGATTCCATCGAAAGTCGGAAATCGATAATTCCACTTTTACTTTGGACATGAATGCAATTCTCCGAAAAATTTTCAAGAATTCCCATAAATATTATTGATGATCTAGCTTCGGCTTGATCCAATACATACGACAATAGAAAGACGCGATTTAAAATCTTACAGAAGGAAGTCAAAATGAATTATGAATTAATTATGGTGTAATTTTTGGTTACTGTAAGTGAGTGCAAAAGTTGGACGACTTTTCCCAATTGGTGTAATATATCCCAAAAATCGATTTTCAGGATATATTATACCAATTGAGAAAAGTCGTCCAACTTTTGCACTCACTTACAGTAACCCAAAAATTACACCATAATTCATTCATAATTCATTTTGACTTCCTTCTGTAAGATTTTAAATCACACCTGTCTATTGACGTATGTATTGAATCAAGCCGAAGCTAGATCATCAATAATATTTATGGAAATTCTTCAAAAAATTTCGGGGAATTGCATTCATGTCCAAAGTAACAGTGGAATTATCGATTTCCGGCTTTCGATGGAATCTGATCGAAAAACTCCCAGGGGTTAAAAAGTCTGATAATTTGTCAAGGAATGCAGCGCCCCTACCGCCGCAGTCATAGGAGTCGATTTAAAAATTTCGGGGATACCGTAGTTAATTTTTCAGAATCCGCACCCGCGACTGCGCGGATGCGGATCGAAAATCTGTCGATGCTCGTAGGTTTCCCTCGTCGATGCCGACATATTGGTGAAGTCAGTAAGAATTTGAATTTTCGGCCTGTGCCAAGTCGCTGAAGAACTATATTGATTTTCTTAGATAGTCTGTTATATAGTTGATGCAATAGCATCTAATGACTATTTCACCGACATAATCAGAATAAAATTACAGCGGAGAGTATGAATCCAGCGACGACCACTTGAATGAATGATGATATATCCATTGTAGCCTCGCCGATCATCTTAACGTCAACTTCTCCGTGCGGATTATCTCTGATTCCGATAAGGGTGATTCATCCTCTCTTTCCTGGAGGAAGGGAAACTTCGCTTTAGCGAATTTTCTTTTCTCGGGATCGACTGGATGAGCGCCCTGGTAAACGGAGATACCACACAGAGAATGTATGACAGATTCATTAACATTGTGCAACAAGTTGTCGCTGAATCTATTCCAACTACCCTCAACCGACCTGCCCATTCTAATACATTCTCAATCTTCTTCGAATCCAATCTAAATTACATTCTAGGAATGATCCCACTTACGAAACCTTCTCTAATAAAGTTCGGACTGCCATAAAGCGCGAAGCGATTAGAAAGGAAGGCAAGCGCATTCTTTCTTCCAATGAGGGTCTATTTGCCCACATGCGAAGTCTTTCCAATCAAAAAGCGTCCGTTTCTGCGCTCAAGCGCAACGACGGAACTTTCGCATCTTCACCTTCTGAAAAAGCTGCATCCCTTTCCGCTCAATTCTCTTCTGTTTTTACAGTTGATAACGGTGTCAGGCCACCATTTCCTCCACGAACTACCGCCATTTTAGATTCTCTTGACCTCTCCCCATTCATTATTGAAAAATTTATATCTCGAATGCCCCGCAAATGCTCACTTGGACCAGATCATATTCCCTCCATTCTACTTAAAGAATGCGCAACTTCTCTCGCTTTCCCCCTCTCTCTCGTATTCCACTCCTCTCTCTCTACCGGCTGCGTTCCAACGCAGTGGACAGAGGCCATTATTTGCCCTTTGTTCAAAAAGGGTGGAAAACGAGAGAATGCAGCCGATTATAGGCCTATTTCCTTAACAAGCAACGTGTCTAAGCTTTTCGAGAGAGTCATAAAAAGCTCATTAACTTCTCATCTAAATTCGCAAAATGCGTTTTCCTCTTGCCAATACGGTTTTCGTAAAGGCAGGAGTACCACGCATCAATTAATCTCGTTTCTATCCCAACTCACTTCCGATCACTGTTCGAAATTATCCTCCGATATCGCTTATATCGACTTCCGCAAGGCATTCGATACCGTTTCACATTCTAAGCTCCTTCTCAAGCTTTCATCATATGGCATTTCGGGAAATCTGCACAGATGGATTGAGGCGTGGCTTTGCACACGCTCTCAAAAAGTCCGTGTCGGTTCAGCTCTTTCAAAACCGTCTCGTGTTTCCTCAGGAGTTCCCCAGGGAAGCGTCTTGGGCCCCTTACTATTTCTGATATTTATTAATGCTATTGTTGATACTTCTCCTGTAGACTCATTTCTTTTTGCTGATGATCTCAAGCTTGTATTCTCTTTCCGTCATCAATCTCCCCCCTCCCCTCCTCCTCTTCAATCAGCACTCAATGCTCTTTGTACCTGGTGTTCAACATGGCAAATGTCAGTGAACCCTGCTAAATCTCATATTCTCCATCTTGGTAGTAGAAATCCCAAAATATCATATTTCTTCGATTCCTCGCCAATTGCTCCAATTGATTGTGTAAAGGATCTCGGAGTCCTAATTTCCAGTAATCTTTCTTTCCGTCCTCACATTCTTGATATAGTTAAAAAGGCTTCCAAACGCCTTAATTTTCTTTTGTTACAATTAAGTCAGCAAATCCCAAAGTTTTACTTCATGCGTACATAGTTTATGTTAGGTCAATTCTTGAATATTGTTCAATTGTATATTCACCCCATCTTCTCAAGGATCGCAAACTCCTCGAGAGGGTCCAGTACAATTTCATTCGCAGATTGCATTTCCGTTGTAAAATCCCGTTCATATCGTATGCTCTTTCTTGCAAGAAATTTGAATTAGACCCGCTTGACTATCGTAGAAATATTTCCTGCTATAAATTCGTTCATTCCCTATTTTGCCCTCAATCCACTGTTACTACCTCTATGCTATTCGAGACCAGACACTCTCGTACTCGAGGAGCTACGCGTAAATTATATCCCCTCTTCCGTGCATGCGATAACAATTCCAAAAACTTTATTTCGCATCGCACTCATTCCATCTTAAATGCATTTCCCAAAGATTCACTATTTAAATCATCCCGATTGTTCATCAAATCTATCTCTTGTATATTACCCGTATCGTATCTCCTTTGATATGTTTTATCTTTCTCGTCTCCTTCGATGTCACCTTCGCCCAATTCGGGCCGCCGGAAGCTGCGGCCAACTCAACATTCACCACCACACCACATCATCATTATTACAATTGTTTTCTTCCGAGCTGCTGGTTTTTTGTATTCGCGCATTTTCATTGTGCGATAAAGATATATATATATCACATGTATCACGAGTCAGTGAATGTGTGTGGGAACAATTTTCAAATTATATTTTTTGATTTCGATCATATTATGGTGAGAGCATATGCTAGAGTCAACTTACCGAAAAATATAGGTCACAGGTCCCAGAGCCGGCATTTAGGAATTTTCCGGTTTTGCACCCAGCTGTACTGTATCACAGCTCCCAGTTGAGATACAATGATGGCGTAGAGCTCAAATTGAGCGGAAAAATATGACGAACAACTTTCCTGTTGAAAGCAAGCCAGTGAACTCATTCTTTTAAAAGTTGTAATCAAAAAACTGCAAAAACGGCTAAAAATAAATTCATAACTTTTTTGTGAAATATCGTTTCAAGGAATTTTATTGCAGAATATGGCAGATCTGACCCATATGTGTCTATAAAAAATGCAAAAATCGATTTTTGAGATAGGCCTTTTGTACAATATGGATCTGAACTTTGAAAAGTGTGACTTTAGTGAAAAATCGATGTTTCTGTACCAGCTTGGAAACTTCACCAATATAATCGGGGAATCTGTAAAAGCGAAAAAAAAGTGAAAGTTTAACTTGCCGAACACAATCGGATGGAAATTCACATGGAATCAAGCCATAAGCTATTATTCATAAATTTTATTTCATTATTTCGTTCAAAGTTTTCGAAAGACGTGTTTGCGTGACGAATCATCTCTAATGTGTCGTGTCTTATGTATGTAGTTAACTGCGTGTTGTTTTCGAGATGAACAGGGGGCAAGAGAGTAGCGAGAACAGGTCAACTTAAGGTCGAATTTGATGTTTACATTGTTACGCAGGGCGCGCTCTCTCTCTCTTTTTCTTCCCATTTTTTTCGTTCGCTGACATTTTATTAATCATGCATGTTATAATTAAGTTCATAACATTTATTTTATCCAAAGTTAGTTAGATTACCAGTTACAAAATATGATGGCAGTAATACGGTCCGGAGAAAATTAATCAAATTCGCTCGCTCCTTTTGGAATTGGAGTTCTGAAGACAGGATCATCGACGTTGAGGAATACTTTCTTCAGCAACTCGGGAGTAAGAAGACCATGGAAAACTTCTTCACTGAACACGAGATCCTCCTCCTGCACCTCCACCTCCAACTCTTGATGATGGTCATCGTCTTCCTCCTCTTCTGTTTCCACTGATCTCCTCCACACTCTCAGTTTCGGTTTCTCTGCTCTCAGAGTATTGATGTAATTCTTAATCTGGTGCTTGTCCTTCCAGTTCTTGGGCTCAATGAATCGATCCGCTCTCATCAGCCCCTCTGCCACTTCTGCCTTCAGCGGTTTTAATCCTTGTCGATTCCCATCTTCGTGGCCTCATTCCATTGTCTCTGACTGAGTCGAGGGATGTGCTCGACCACATCCGGGTAGGAGAAGAGCTGAGTGAAGGGAGCGAGGGTCCAGAGTCGCTCTCGCCGGTCGGACGCCTTCTCGTAATGCTTTGCCACTTCTGTGAGCACTTGGTGAGCGACGAATTCTCCATCGAGCTTTGGTCCCTTCCCAAACTGAGCAGCGTCCACCTTCATCTTCAGCTCCGATTGTCCATTGGGAGTGTCTGCGAGGAGACGATTGATGGTATCGATGAGAAGAGATTCTCCTTGGGCTTTGTAGTTCTTCTCTCGAGGTGTGAGCGTATCCCAGGGCTTGGTACCTGTCACTCGACACACTTCGGCAGCCCTCGCGAACTGGTTGAATGCACTACGAAGTGGACTGGGCGAACTCTCGGGTTCGTAGTCATCATCCGATTTGTGGTCGCCTTCGTCTCCACAAACATCTTCTGGATCTCCCTCGTCCATATCCATCTTCTCTTCCTCGCCATCACCATGATCTCCCAGGTTCAGAGTGGACACGTGCGCACTCCCATCAGCCATCCCGACCATCGCCTTATGGTGATCTCTGCACATTGCTGCAATTAATCACTTCGTTTGACTATTTTTAAGCAACTTACGAGTTCCGGGAAGCAACAGGAATCCTCGATTCTCCAGAAGATAATGAGATTGCTGATAGGTAAGGTCGAGACCTTTCACAGCATTTCTTGAGTGTCCTTTCTTGGGAAAACCACACATTAATTGTTTGTCCTTCCAGATCAGATGATGGTAGACAGCCCGGTTGAATTTTCTCGATAATTCATTCAAATGATTCGTGCAAATATATTTGCCCTTGTATTGTGATCGATCTGAGTCTTCGTCGAGATAAGTCCCTTCGAAACGGTATATTACGAGTGCCTGCTCATCAGATGCACCACAATAGTCTCCATTTATATTGTTTGCCAGCGATGAGAGACTGTAATACACTGCTCAAAGAACGAACAAATCGACGATAACGTACTCGACAAACTTGTCAGAACATGTAGATTTAGTGACTGCTGATTTCGGGCGATCATGAAGTTCCAGTTGCTCGTTAGTTTTCCGAGATGAGAAGTAGCACTTTTTCGGTTTTTTGGCTTCAGAGTGCTGATATTTGCGAATGGTGATCGAATTAGTTGAAAGTTCTTACCTCAGGATCTTTTCCTGGAGTCAGTGTTAGGCATAGCACAAATATCAGGAAGAAGGAGTTTCTGACGACAACCATTCTGAAAATATTTCACATTTTGCGAAACACAATTTCTTTTAATAAACTCGGTGAACACGAAAAGAATGAAAAAATACAATGGAAATGCAGAAATAATTATTTCTTCTACAATTTATCATGCCAACCTATTCCTCTGTAAAACAACACTCGTTAGAATGGGAAAAACCGAAGTAGAATGGAGTAGCGCTAGAAATGCTAGTAATGGTCAAATAAGTTGCGAAGATAATGAGAAGGGGGAGAAGGGAAGACTGAGTGTCCCGAATGGTAGTTTGAACTCAACTAAATATTTATATTTTACCTTATTCTCGCGCTTACTTATTTTGAACTGTATACAAATCGCGCTAGACTACTGTGAGACAAAATAGAATACTCAGCGCTCAAACATATCGTGAATGATTAATAAAATGTCAGCGAACGAAAAAAATGGGAAGAAAAAGAGAGAGAGAGCGCCCTACGTAACAATGTAAACATCAAATTCGACCTTAAGTTGACCTGTTCTCGCTACTCTCTTGCCCCCTGTTCATCTCGAAAACAACACGCAGTTAACTACATACATAAGACACGACACATTAGAGATGATTCGTCACGCAAACACGTCTTTCGAAAACTTTGAACGAAATAATGAAATAAAATTTATGAATAATAGCTTATGGCTTGATTCCATGTGAATTTCCATCCGATTGTGTTCGGCAAGTTAAACTTTCACTTTTTTTCGCTTTTACAGATTCCCCGATTATATTGGTGAAGTTTCCAAGCTGGTACAGAAACATCGATTTTTCACTAAAATCACACTTTTCAAAGTTCAGATCCATATTGCAAAAAAGGCCTATCTCAAAAATCGATTTTTGCATTTTTTATAGACACATATGGGTCAGATCTGCCATATTCTGCAATAAAATTCCTTGAAACGATATTTCACAAAAAAGTTATGAATATATTTTTAACCGTTTTTGCAGTTTTTTGATCACAACTTTTAAAAGAATGAGTTCTCTGGCTTGCTTTCAACAGGAAAGTTGTTCGTCATATTTTTCCGCTCAATTTGAGCTCTGCGCCATCATTGTAGCTCAACTGGGAGCTGTGATACAGTACAGACGGGTGCAAAACCGGAAAATTCCTAAATGCCGGCTCTGGGACCTGTGACCTATATTTTCTGAATCGACACTCCAAAGGCATTGTACCACCACTATATGATACAAATTTAAAATATTTTTTTCAGAAATTGTTCCCGCCATGGTCATTTTTCATCCAGTGACTCGTGATACACGTGATATATATATATATATATATATATATATATATATATATATATATATATATATATGGCTAGGAGGAATAGTAGAAGCGCATCGTCCTTTCCACTACTCGTTCAAATCTTCAAATTTGTATGCAACCTGCAACTACCGGTTCTCACCTTTGAATATTTATCGGATATCTGCAGCAATAAAAAAAACTCAAACCCAAGCCACCCCGCATACAATTCCAGTGCTTATCTGCATCTCTGGAGACACACTCAAGCGAACCACGAGTGACCGTCCGGCAAAACCTACATATTGTACCGATGATTACATAAGCAACCGAGAACTGGATCCCGCATTCTAAAATTCCAAATCTTTCGAACCTTGAAGATGTGCGTTATTCCACAGATTAATAACACAATCATCACAACTTGCGTCAATATGGCTGTTGTATATCATCTTAATGAACTCGCAATTAGACGCGGATACGACGTAATTGCTGCAGCTGTTCCTCTCATACAGCACTCGCACTCTCTGCGTACTCCTTCGAGACATCGACATTAGAGAGAATGCAGAGAAACTGCAATCGAAAACCAGCAAATTACAAATTATTAACCAGATCAGAATTCAAAAATAAGCGTGAATCGTTGTTTCAGAGCGTATTCGTTTGCGCTACAATACCACCACCATCAATAGTTGCTGTTGTTGTATTTGTAAATATTTAGTTGTGGAATAAAAATAAATGTTATTGTTATCCCGGGTGATCAATAGGAGATCATCTAATCGCGCAGCCACGAAATGCCTGGTCAGACATTTTAAGATTTGGCTTCCATAGTTCAATGCGGTTTTGAAATCGAATCTTCGTCTTATTTCGCTCAATTTTGCGCTATCTGCCAAATCTGATTGAAATTGATGTAGTGAAGAGTTTTTTCACTCACTTTTTTGTCTCTATATGATAAGGTGTTGTAAATTAAGAGAGTAAAGCAATCATATAAATTAAGCTACAGAACTGATACATTTACCTTGTGGTTTGTGGCAACAGTGATTCCATAACAATTAGCGAGATTTGGATGAACAGTTAATCGAGATTTGCCATTGTGAAAACTAAATAATAAAAAAAACTTGCATCATCGCTGATTATCTGCTGATTCTATTTTACTGATAACTTTTCACCTCTGTCATAATTCTTGCGAGCACTGCTCCAAACTGCATCGTATCAAATGCACCTACAGTTTGATTAGATGAGGAGGCTTCTTTCGGCGATCTCCATTCCAAACTATCAGGTTGTACAGAAAGTAACGCTCGATTTTCAAAGTTTCGAATCTAAGATGCCCTGTCTTTTGTTGCCGCCTGATTATCATATTGCTGTATATGTTTGTTGAATGCAAGGATAATCTTTCCATCGCACATTGCTTCAAGCCTGTTCAATTGGTATTGAGGCCACCGGATGAAGTCAAATGTACATCAACGAAGGGTTGAACTGATCAACATAAATACTTGTTTTTACCGCGTCTCCGTAACAATAGATGTATTGATCTCAAATGTAGTAAACCGTAAAGTACTTGCTACGTTTAACTTAAAATTGTATTTATATAAACATACGTCTCTGTGCGAATAACGTGGTACGTGCCGTTTATCATGGTACGTACTGCGTACCACGTGGTACATAACTACTTATTATGGTACGTATTATACCCTCCATGGTACGTAACTTGTTATTATGGTACGTAACTTCTTTCGGTGAAACGATCAAATATGATACTTTACGCAATCATGCATTGTTCTAACCATGTACATTTTTACATTTGTGTGATATTTGTGTGTGAATGATCACACTTCAATTCACGTTTCTTCAGTCCTGAAATATATTCTTCGCTGAATGTGAAGTGGTAGAGGCTGACAGGACTGAATGGCGGGGACACATAGAGCAATAATCTTGAGAGTTTACGGTTTAATTACTCCAAACCACAAATCGATATTTCGCCTTAGAGGAAAGTATGTAAAATCTAATGTTGTTACAACACCTTTGTCCGGTTGCTGTAGATCGCAGATATTTTGGTGAGTGGAACAAAAATATTAATAACATGAAAAAGTTACGTACCATATATTCAAATCTATTCAAATCTAAATATTCAAATCCAATTCGAGTCACAATCGTGATGGCAGTGTGGATGCTAGTGCAAATCTTATATTGAATTCTTGGATCTCGTACGCGATTCTGACAGGAGTGATGAATGAAGAGGAGATGAGCGAATATACTATTGTTTATTATTTATGTATTTTGTGTTCAATAATGCCAGCAAAAATTTGAAATGACAGAAAGCAATATACAGATTTTGGAAAAAAAACTTTTCCTGTCCTGGAGTTTCGTGGTTGCACGAGTAGATGATCTCCGGCAGTTGTCCTGGAGAGCAATACATCCTCTCTCAATCCTCTCAAAAATCAAATAAGTTTTTATAGTGAAGAAGTTTATACTTGTGCAAAAGGTGTAATTGCTTTGCGGATGTTTTGATAATCGATTTTGCGTCCCTGTTCAGATTCAGTCGTCTCTCTCTCTTCTCGTTGCAGCCTGCAGAAGTGGGCGGAGACGAATGATGCAATCGACACAGGTGCTGATGGTGAGCGAGATAATGAGATTCCAATTTGCATTATTTATAGTTCGTTTTATTAGTACGTACTTGCTATTCTGCTGATGATTCAGTCTTCCTTGAGCTTTCGACGACCTCGGAAACCTCAATTCACTGATTGTTGATTTGATTGTTGATTTTTTTTAATTTTAAATTATTTTTTTAAATAAATAACTTATTGCAGTCACTCCTCTGTCATTCCCTTATCGGTGTATCGATGGAATAATGAGAGAGTGTGATTGTGGAGCTGCGGCTCCTCCATTGTCAGAAATTAATTTAGAGTTTATTCAGTCAATATCGCTCACGTATTGATGCAGTACGCCTTGATTGTATTACGAAGCGATGGCGTAACGCGTATCTCGAGGGCGTGAAATATTTGGAGTGTTAGTCTGCAAGATGCAAATTGCAGGCATGAATTCAGGGGTGCAATAACAATTACTAACTGCAGACTGATGTCGTAGCTCTCGTTTCGTGGTTTGCTGCAGTGTGTCTGCGAGCTGCTGCAGAGGCAAATCGACAAATATGTGTCTATTAAGTGTAATACAGCATTGTAGGAAACTGAGATTATCATTAGTAAGCATTCGAATTCGGAACCATCGTCACACTCACAAACACAACGGCTATATTGAAATATTCTAACATGAAAACATTGGCTGATAGCGTTGTTTTCCACGGAAGATGAAACTCCTTTTTTTAGGTCAACAATCTTTCCTTTTACGGGTTTGCCTTTGATCTCTGTAATCCATTTAAAGAGCAGCCGCTCCAGTTTTACAGACCTACAAGGTTCATTGATTGCGCAGGGACGTGACTGATCCTTTTATGTTGTAAAATCATGAAAAAAGTTGAGCAAATTAGATTTTGTGAGAATCTTGCTTATCTTGGCAAAGATAAATGAACGATTAGTGCAGATATGAAAGGACTGTAATTGCATGGTCGACTCGAGCCCCAAGAACTAGAGAATACCAGAGCCCAACTATTCCATTACACTATCCAAATCAAAACAAACATATTGAAAAGCTGCTGCTACTACGGGAAATCAATTAGCTCAAAATACCGGCCTACATTCACAAATCGTGTTTTAAATTTTAAAAAAATATATCGAGCAGATTCTCAATTCACGGAATTTGTGATCCATCTGTACAACGGAATCACCTGGTTGCTCATTTTAATCGGTTGAAGTCGTACGATTTTGCCAAATTTTGCTTTTCATTCAGATAACGTTATCAAGGGACAAGGATCGTCTAGTGGAAATAATATTAGTACATTTCTAATAAAAAAACACATACCTAATCTGAAAATTATATGTTCCTCTTGTGCTAAAAGTGATCACTTGCTTGAATTCCGTGGTGAGTGGAATTGCTCCCTGTAGTGAGTCCAGTGCTGCAAGACGAACTGCAAAGTTTATGAAATTTGATTGGGCGCTCATAAAATTCGCTTTCTTTTTGATCAATTGACAGCGGCCTTAAGCCAATTTGCCATAAAATTAACTAATTGAACCCCGATTGTTTGGGCTTCAACAATGTTCTATAGCCTTGCTTACGCTTCGGCCATAATTGTCGATTCTTTCCTTCTGCCACAAAAAGCGCTGTCTTAAACCAACACTCATTTCGTAGTTCATCTCCTCTTGGTACAGATCAGAAGTTCCTAATGTGTTCCTTATTATATTAGTGGATGTATACCATCCATTGCGCACCTTCCAATTAGTTCAATCCTGCTCGATCGGGTATTCTGGCGGGGATGCCACTGTCATAAACACAGATTGAATTTTATTTTATTTTATTTTATTGATTAGTGCAATTATAATATTCTTATTGATTAGCATTTTTTCACCGGATGGAAAGATTATATCGGTGTCCTCTCAACTCACTCGCATGTTGTAAAATTCGTGCAACCAACATCAACATAGCACAAATACTTTGCGGGGCAGGGTACATTGAGAGATAACAATCTCCTGTCCTTCGAAATCAATCTATACTAACCTAATCTCTTCTCCTCTCGGAGCGATCGAGAACGATGCCAGTGAAGATTGTTGAGGACGAATCGAGAAACACGACAAGAGAAGAGCCAGAAGGATACCTCGTTATTATGATACCATTAATTTGGCGCGATTTGATGCACACGATCACGTTTTCAAAAGTGTTGCACAATATGGGCGTCATCGTATATTTCACGAGAAACGGGCGAGTGTATATCATCTGTGGTTGAGGCCACGAATCACATCGACACTTTATTACAAACTTCACTGGCTATTTGAAATAAAATGTACCATATTTGTTTCGTATAAGTCCTGGCAAAATTGAACAACAACAACTAACATCGCATATCAATTACTGATGAAACCGCGCTCGACAGGGCACATGAACGAATTTGTTGTTTTTTCGAACGCAGAAGAACAATAATTGTACTAAATTATTAGGTTGTAACATAAGTTTTGTCGCATTTCGGAGGTTCACAATATTTCCATGAAGGATACTTCTCAAACATTCCCAATGCCTGACTTCCTAGCATATGTTTGGGGTGTACATGCACATTCAAACCATATGGTAGAGCTGAACCGCCCACGCTGGCTATGTGAAAAATATTAATATGAACTGATTTAAATTTGGTGCAGATTTTATTAATTCGTTTGATCGGGTGCTAGTTCGCAGAGATGAACAATTAACCAAACTTCTACAGCATGGTGATATGCCCCGTCAATGCTCTTTCAAAATATGTACCAGATATGGTGCTATGTTAAGCGGAACAAAAGATATACTTCACTGAGTGTAAGGTTAGCCGCTGATTCGTAGCCAACTTGACCAACTCTTCTGAATCCAGAATTACAACAACAGTGCGTAACATAAGTGCGTTCCAATGACCACTCATGGAGGTATAATTTTTCATTAAACGCGTGAGAGAAAGAACACTCTACTTGTGGGAAATTTGAATTTTCATTAATTCAATTCGCGCACAATTTTACCAAAAAATCCAAGTTTAGGTGTTTCGAATTAAAGATTGTCATTCAAAAGCTATTTATTTCCAAACTTATCCCAAGTAGATACTAGTAAGGGAAGGGTTTATGGTTAGGATGGACACAACAAATCAGATATTGAACATGTGTGCGAGGTAGGAATATGAACAAAGTGCCGATTTCATTAGTTTAATTTACATACCATCGTTCTGAATGGAGCCACTTATCTCAACAGAACCCAATCTACCCCAAACTTTGTCTGCATACTGACCACTTTGGGTGAACTATATTCCACCACTATTTGGATCTGGATATCTATTGAGAAGAAAATTCGGCTTGCGAAAGTTTTCGCGACCGTCACCAACCATCCACATTATACAAACTCGTCTGCATTTCTAGAACGATTTTCGTTTGTCATTATCCGTGAGTGGTTCAAAATTATGCACATATGTAGTACTTTACGCAAATCACACAAAATCGGCATAATTTATCCTTTTCAAGAAGAGCTGATGCGTGAAAATGATTTCTAATCCTTATCTCAGTACAACTTTGTCTGACTAATGTGCCTCCTCAACTGCCTTGACAGGACTGAAGTAAAGCGCGTAAGAAAGAGTACGAAGGCCCTCACTGATGATGAATAACGAAATTGAGATTAAATTAATTCGAAGAATTTCTGAGGTTAAAATGCATAAGAGATTGGACGCGACAAAACTTATGTTACAACCTGATACAATAAGTGGGAATGAATAACAGCCTTTGCATTCTGTCTCATCTGTCCTATCGTGTTCTAGCAGAGGCACGCACACGACGATACCAGCTTACCATCAGAGAGGCTGCAAACAAGTAGTACATTTGTTGTTTATAACTACCCCACAGTGCTTTCATAAATTTAAAGATTTATACGATCATCAAGCTCATAAAACAAAACTTCTTCAATAAGCCAGTTACTGCAGCACATATTACTACAATACGGATTTTGTTCGTGCAGATTCCGCAGCATAGCCTTCCTCCTCTGAGTCTGCTGCAGACAGGCCGATGAAACTTGGGCGGCACCTACAAAAAAGGCACAAATAAATAAAAAAATCAACCATAAAAATCTAATACTATAGATCTTCTTATGGGCTCTGTAAGGAAAAACACAATATCAAAGAGTTTTGATGTTTCAGCATTTCTATACAGTCGGTCGATTTTCGAGCGCGGCAATAGTTATGGGACGGAATATGAAACATTAAGAGGCCGGATCGGAGAACAGTCACCACTGCCCGGACATTCCGCCAAGAATTCCGATTCAGGCCTTGGTACTAATAGGACCTAGAATGCTTAGGTTAGTAAATTGAAATTTCACAGGGATACCGCGTGGGTCGGGCAAAGCGGCCAGCCAGGTGTGGGTATAGTGAAAAATGATGAAAATTCATATTTTCTCAGCCGATCAAGCTAGACTCAAAATTACTTTTGCATTGTTATAGACACCCCCTAAGTGCTCTGGACCACGATTGAAATCGAATTCGGGTCAACTGTGGGTGTGACAGTTTCGTCAACTATTTTACCTTTTGCGATGTTTTATTATGACGCAAGAATTTCGGCAACAAATTTCGTGTGGTTCTACGGAGAACATTCAACCAAGCATACAGTGAAACTATCACAGTTGAAATTCATCAACAATAAGCCCTGAAATATCGATCAGAACATCGTAAGGTCGATATCGGATAGCCAATTTTAGAGATTTTCGCACGTCCAGCGTAGTGCATGTGCTAATATTGAGTCGAAAACAACTTTTCATGGACGACTCTACATAATCACACTAAAAAAGTTAAGGTTTCAAAACTTTGAAAAAATCGATTTTCTCAGCCTCGGAAATTCTCATGTTCATGATCATCTATGTTCGAATTTTCAAACATCTGTCGATGGACACCAGGTAATTATTGTAGTATGGACTAACATGTATACATCAGCACAAAAAGATGCACTCCTACACCCTTGGACTTCATGAAATGTTATCGGGAAAACGCAAAATCCATGAGATGGTGCAAATGGTTGGTTCGATTCTGACAAGATGATCGGCTGAATCAACAAGATATGAACGTTTTTCACCGTATCAAGAATGTATTAGTTAGAAAATGTTGAAAATTAGTAAATTTCAATCAGTTTTCAACAATTTGAAAAATTGACCACGTGCCGGATAAATTTTTAAAAAATGAGAAAAATCATATTTGCATAACCGAACGAGATATACTCACAATTTTTATGCATTATGTTAGACATCCTCAAAGTGCTCTGGAAGTCGGTTGAAATCGAATTCGATTCGATTCCGTATGCCAAAGATTCGATGAAATGTATATTTTTCCGAAGGTTATATTATTTTACAGGAATTTCGGCACATATTTCACGTGTCGCTATCAGAGCGATGCACATTACTATGAGTATCCATTACCACTATCCCCGTTAAATTCCGAACAGTAATAAATCAAGAAAAATCGATCTGAGTCTCAAAATGTCTTTACCGTTCAGACTGTTTTCTCATTTATTTTTCTCTCATGTGTGTATTTTCATGTTCAAACTATTGTCTTTGAAAACCATGTACTTGGGAATTATAGTAAATATGGAGTCTTGTACATACGTACAGTCAATATTTTTTATCGGGCAAATTACAAATCTTATTTATTGGATAAATTCGTTCGATTGTTTGAAAAGTAGCCCTATAGATGATGGTTTAAGTAAAAATGGTCCAGTGAAGACACTGTGTGTGACAAGAAGCAAGAATCGAAGGAGTGCAAGCAGAAAACTACATTGGCCTCTGCACTGTATCGGTGCCCTGTCGAATCGTGTGCAAAGGAGTTCCTCAAAGAGAAGAATCTGGAGAGGCATATGCTAATTGGGAAGCATCTGAGACGGCCTGAAATTGAGAATGTCCTGGATTATGCCCTTCATTCGTATTCAAGCTTTGTCGAAGCGGTATTTCCTCCGAGGGTATGCCCTGTGATTGACGAGGCTTCATCCGCTCTAGCTGACGACAATGCGAATGGAATCCAGCAACCGATGGGATGGGCTATTCCGAAGAGAAGACAGAACAGGAGATTCCCTGAAGCCGTGAAGAAATTCCTTCGGCAGATATACGACGCGGGTGAGAAATCTGGAGCAAAGACGGATGCTAGAGCAGCTGAGGAACTAATGAGAACCAAGACTAAACCGGGGGGAGAAATGATGTTCGAACTGGATGATCTGCTCTCTTCGCGACAGATTGCTGGCGTATTCTCGAGATTCAAACGGACGAAAATCGAAAAGAGGAAGAAGGCTGGACAGAAGCACAAGAAGAAAAAGTTGAATACGGAGGAAGAAGAGGAGACGATGGAAGTGGATGAAGAGGAAGTGAACGAAGTGAATGAGCTCTTCAAAACAGAGGGAGATGAGGAATTGGAATATGAGACAGAGCCACTATTCGACGAGGAGGAGATCTTCAGAAGAGCTGTTATGGAGAAGTATGATGAGCTGATCAAAGATGATATAGATGATGATGGCTCAAATGTTACCGAGGAGCCTGTCGAGCGTGAGGAGCTTGAAGACTCAGAGGATACAATGAATGCAGAGATGCCTTTGATTCCCGACATTCCCGAGATTCATCCGATTCCTGAGATTCCTCCGATTCCTGAGATTCCTCCGATTCCTGAAATTCCTGACATGCAATAGAAACCGGAGGTGCCTACACGACAGGCACCACAAGACTACTACTCACGTTATTTGTAAAAACATGTTTTCTAATTGTTTTATCGCTGCTCTCATAGCTAATGCCTGAGTGTTTCTGTCTAAAAAAAACAATACACCTCAGTGCAAACAATAAACATGTCACAATTTTCTCAATTTCGATTCTATTTGGGAACACTGAAGATGTAAACAGTAATTAAATCGAAATGGGCATGGCATCTCGATATTCAGTGTGTGTGTTTCGTATCTATAGTCTCTCTTTCTCTCGTTCTATATCTCCTGTTTCTTCTCGCGTGTCATCGATCAACTCGAGAGAAGGGGACGACACGCGTGGAGAGAGGGGGAGGGGACGGAAAAGAGAGGGATGTGAGTGTCGGAACAAACAACAAGGGTATTGCAAGTAACAAGTGAGATGAGGGAACTACATAGGAGGTGTCAATGGCAGTGACATATTAGAAATTAGAGTCGGCTAAACGATACCGATATAACGAGACCGAAACGCGCGCGCCCTCTAATTCCGGTCTCGTTACCTCGGGTCACATTAAACGAGATGGGAATCGGTCTAGTTATCCCTCGCTATCCCCCAATTCACTACACGTATTTCCCTGCGCTCTCTCATTTTCCCATGCTCTCTCACCCTCTTCCCTCTCCTTAGTGGTGGCAACCGTAGCGAGAATAACGAGAATAAAGAGACCTCTTCCCATCCCTCTCTAATAGCGAGACCGTTACCCGCTCGCGCCTCTGTTCCGGTCTCGTGACCTCGGACAGTCAGAGGGAGAGGAATAACGGTCTCGTTATTCTCGAATTGCCGTTTGCGTTATAGTATAAATTTTAAAACTCGTCCACTTCCGTATATCAGAAGAAACTAGTAGACTTCATGCCTTGATAAAATCACGATGCTCAAAGAAAGAAGATTCCAAGACTCACCAGATCTTTTTAAATGGAAAACATGCAATATTTTATAATCAATTCGAGCTTCTCAATTTTACTGTAAAAATAGCGAATTAATGATACGTAAACTATATACAAAAAAAAACGATCCCGGTTATTCATCGATCAATTCCGTTATGCATGAATAGTACGTGGTAGAAGAAGACGTACCAGATTCCTGCAACCATATTTGGTTATGTTTTACGATCAGTGAGTCAAAGTTACAGTGATTCGACTTTAAAAATCAGAGAATGCTAAGATAAAGTTGTAAATAATTACATATCTAGTGAGATAATATACTTCTGTGGAAATGTCACGTTCTGTGCAATATACTAGCCTGCTAACGTAGTACATAAGTAAATATTTGCATAATGCTAAGCTCACCTCGTCGATGAGGTCACTCGAGGAGACGGTAGAGGACGACTCGTTCGAGTGCTGCAATAGTTACATGCTCAATTTGGCAGAAAAAGTCTTCTACTGTATAATCTAATATAATATTCAGCGGTATGATCGAGTTCTGTGATAGTATCACGCCCTTTGCAATATACTAGCCTTCTACCGTAGTAAATAAGTAAATATTTGCATAATTCTAAGCGCACCTCGCCGATGAGGTCACTCGAGGAGACGGTAGAGGACGACTCGTTCGAGTGCTGCAATATTTACATGCTCAATTTGGCAGAAAAAGTCGTCTACTCTATAATCTAATATAATATTTAGCGGTATGATCGAGTTCTGTGGAAATGTCACGCCCTGTGCAATATACTAGCCTTCTACCGTAGTAAATAAGTAAATATTTGCATAATTCTAAGCGCACCTCGCCGATGAGGTCACTCGAGGAGACGGTAGAGGACGACTCGTTCGAGTGCTGCAATATTTACATGCTCAATTTGGCAGAAAAAGTCGTCATTTAATAGAGCGAGAATGACTATTGGAATCAGAAGGGACAAGGCTGTTTGGGGGAGGGAAATATCAGCTGTGGTGATTGCATTGCATCTCTCGTAATAGACTGCGCCCACTCTGCTGCAGATTGCATTGAGAAGACAGAAAAAGACTGCGAATCTGAACATTGCATTTACCTACCAGCTCTAGAGCTTCTCATGAGGATTCAGAAAATATCCCACAAGTGGGGTCTGGCGTTAATTCCCTGGGAGGAGTTCTAATTTTAGTGCGTAAATTTATGGAAAAAAAAATCAAAAATAACAAAAGAGATATATTATTTAAATTTGCGTATTTGATGTTCTCTACAATGTTATGATATGTGTTTCGCAGATATTATAAATTATCTTTTTTCATTGGCTCATCGCTCCACTCTAACACGTGGACAGGAATGAGGTTTCTCGAGCGCCACGGCAAACAAAAGAACTCGATCTCTCTGACACGCTGTCGAGTATTATTGTTTCTCTATTGTTTCTGATATATCATCGGTCAGATCGATGAGAACGCGTGTTCAACGAAGATAACAAACCGAGAGATTGTTTGATATGACTCGGGATATCGATGGAATAATCAGTGGTTGCAGCTACAGCTAATTAATCATCTCAGTGGAGTTATTAAGATGATTAACATAAGGTGAAGGCTGACTTTCTTGATTTACAAAGCGATGGTGTAACCCACACCCCGTCAAAAGGGGGATAAAAGTAGAGTTCTGGAATTGGGCCATTCCGCCCAATCAGGCTTTTGTTTGCCGGTTAACTTGCCCAATTGGGCGCGATATTGATGCGACGCCCAATGGGCAAAATCCTTTGTTTGCGCCCAGTGGGCGTGGCTTTATTATTGTGAGTTGAAACATATCTTTTTAACGCCCAATTATGCCCAATAGGCTTCAACCGTCGAGTTGATTTCGTTTTGATGATTTATGTTTCAGACGCGCAATAATGCATTTTCTTCAGAGAAAAGACTGAATGAATTGGGCGCCCAATGGGCGCCCAGACAAATCCCTTTGTTATCGACTGGGCAAAATGGGCAATATTCATCACGTTGATTAAATTATTGGGCGGACTGGGCAACCCCCAATTCCAGAACTCTAGATAAAAGCTCATTTGTGTGGCAGGACAATTTTCTGATCTAATTTGTTCTCTCACTGTGACTCATTATCCCCACGGAGTCGGTCCGTGGAAAATCTGTCTAACTTTCCAAAATTGACGACTTCTAAATTTAACACTATTGTGAAACAGATCTAGATTCGTTGGTTTCGGTAATTTTCAGAGCAAACCCGACAATTGAAGTGTCATTATTCGCTGAAACACAATCAAATTCGATGGAATTTATAAGAAAAACAACTGTATGCACACTTCAAACCCTACTCCTCAGAGGAGGATGAAGCTATCGACATGGCGATTGTGCAGAAAGTTGTGCAAACCCTTGCCCACAATCTGATAGCACAGATTTTTCAATTTCATCCTAGTTCTTTTGTGCCGCTCATTTAAGTAAGAAAAACCCTGCAATTCAGACCGCTCCTTTGTCTCGTTACTCCGAGAATGATTGGGATTATCGATGCCACGCAAATGACCTTTTTCCCCCTCTTGACGGGGTGTGTAACGCGAATCTCAAGGGTGAGCTAATTTGGAATTTTAATCTGCGATGGCACAAGTCTCAGCCGCGAAAGTAATCAGGTTGTCACTCTCCAGATGAAGAATTTCGAACATATTTTCATCGATACAAATTGGAAAATCACAGGAAATCGGGAATTTTGTTGCCTTTAGTTAAAAAATGCTTGATGTGACGAGAATATCAATGCTTTCAAACTGTTTGGTATTGATGATGACCCAGTTGCTCTTCAGATTTGAGTATTATGTTGATTCTGGTTTCACCAATACTTGAAAGTATCCGTGTCGGACGAACGATCAGATACCTACAGTAAACCAAAGGTACAGTAGCCGCAGTATTCCAGCCTACATCTGACACAGCGACAGCACAATAATAAACACTTGTACTCTCTCGCTTTGTTTGATCAGCTAGAGCGTGCGTAATTGAGAGAGCATGACAGAAAACAGTCTCGAAGTCTGCCCGCTTTCCGAAATTACGCCGCGACAGCCGCAGCTGCACCACTAAAACCTACTGTTATACCATAGATGAGCACCGTTGAAGCCGCCTTCAAGGCCACACCGGTTAGGAACTCCAGTACAGTTGGGAAATTCATTTATTGATCACCACTATTCCCGGTTTTTGACCCTTCACTACTAGTCACTACAGCGGTATTCACTTCTTAGATTCGAACCATGCCCACCGTTGCGCTATACACAGTTTATGAGCTGCGATTCACACAACTCAGTGACAGTGTTGGAGACCTTGGTATACCAAGGAACTACCGTAAGACTCACAAGCAGCAAGGGCTCACGAGAAAAGTCGATTGTAGAGGCCGGCACACATCTTGGCGAGCGACGAGGAGAGGAAGAAGGAAGAGAAGAGAGAGGGCTCCTGAATGGATATTAATTAGGCTACGGTACGTGATTACGGTAATTGATCCCCTGTTCTAGCAACAAACCACCCTGTCAGCATTACCGCAAAGGCGCGCAATAAATTACATGTCACAGGACAGAGGGGAGATTGAGATATGACCTAGTGCGTGGAAGGAGAGGAAGAGTAGAGAGGGGGAAAGGGGAAAGATAGAGATGAATCAGTCATCCTGTCATTAGAAAACCGGACAATACCCTCCCATGAGAAGCCGTTCCATCAATTTCACGTAAATTCGGAACTGTGAATCACGAATAGCAACTTGAAACTAATCCGTGATCATGCACAGCCTAAAACAGGAGGGTGTTAAAGTAAAACAAAATAGAAATTATTTCCACCCTCGCCCTGGTTGATTGAAGTCTCACTACCAACTTATCATCATCGGCGGAACAGTGAATTGCCTAGCGACCACTGAACAATTGAAAAAGACCGACAGAAAAGTAATCACGCAAAAGTATCCCCCCCACTCCCGCCATGTCGATTCAGGTCGCACCAAAACCTTTAGTTCACTAGGGGATGCATTGTCACAATTGTCAATGCTGTTGTTTTCCATTAAACATAAATTATTCCAAAAATAAATTATCTATTCCCATTCTTTGGCTTAGTCAAAGCTGCTCTGATTGTGATATTCACACACCGAGATAGAATATTTCCAACAACTTCCACTCCCACCCATCCGATTCAGGTCACACCACTAGCATAACTCAACCGGTGATTGTCTTTCACAATACCTCCACAGCATCCTTTGAAAATACACTTTCTTCTATACCGAAAACTAACTAATTACAAATTACTATTAAAAAGTAAGACCCTAATCTCTTTCATTGAGTTCAACAAACACTTGCATCTAAAACTAATTGTAACTACTTCATCCTTAAAAATCAAGCCCCCAACCTCTTCCTCATCCGACTGCTGCTCCTGCTGCGGCTCGCGGAAGAACTCGTGATCGAAGGCATCCGCGAGCTCGCGGAGACGCGTCGCCACGCGGTCCCGTCTCACGCACCATCCGCAGCACCGCGCACACTGAAATAAATTATTTAATTAATCAATCAATTAGCCATTATCATTACCGACTAAGCCAATTCTACTTTATCACCGACCGATCATGCTTCATCTCCGACTAAGCCAATTGAAAATATTTCGATACCATGGATGAGAGGAATTACTGACCCACCAACACACTCGACTTTTTCAAAGTGCTCAAGAAGCGCCAATCCGCAAGTTTAGTCTGGCCACAACGTTGAATCATCACTTGCCGAGCCAAGGGGCCAGTTCACGAGGAAAGGTTAACGAGGTTAAGAAAAGTTAACGAAAGGCTAATGCAAGCCTAAGTCAACCTCCCTATGAAAAGGCAATCGAGCAGCTGCGTTGTACAAGCCGACGCTAGAACAGTCGCTTTCCTTTTCCATTACTAATAAAAGGAATAAGATGGGAGGGAGGATTATCTTTAGTGCGAATAACAGATAGATATAAATCGGAGCTCACTAGCTCCGATAGATCTGATGCGCTCGTGAAACAACAAGCGGCCGGGTCATAAATTATAGTTACCCAACACGGATGAAACCCTGATCTCACCCTGATCCCGTCGCGTGCACGAGAGAGTATGCAAAAGTGAGAGAGCGCGGATCATTTCCGGCTTTCCCTTGAGGCTTATTATTGATTTTTAGCATTTTTGTATATTCATTCTATACTAATTCAACCATCGGCTATTAGATGGAGGACGAAAAATAATGGGTCAATTTCGTCCTTGTTGGGTAACATTAAGTATACATGCGTAGCCGCGCGTTTTCTCCTTGACAGTCATAATCCAGACTACGAGAGACCTTGCGTTAAATCTAAGAGAATGACTATTGGAATGAGCCAGTACGGTAGCATTGAGGTTTCCGCGTCGGAGCTTAACATACGGACAGCCGCATACGTCTCAGACGCCACAGCGTCTGATGCGGCGCGCTCGTCCAACAGTGATCAGCTAACTTGGAGACATGCAAATGATATTTTGTTCATTTTTAAAGAATGCCAGAATTCACAAATTGGCGAATGTCTGATGCGAGTCCTACTCAGACTCTCGATGAAGCGGCAATGGGACAGGACAGTTGCACAAGCATGTTGTCCCTATTTATCACTCCGACTTCTTCCAAAACAACATATACAATTATTATTTTAATGAACATCAGTCGAGCTGAAACTGACATTTTTGTGCGCCTGCATATATATGGTGAACTCATGAAACACCAAGAAACACCAACTATCCACCCGCTATCTTCGCGCCAGACCGAGAATGAATTTCCGTCCAAGTACGCTTTCTCTAACCTTCGCTATCTCTCGCCCTTTGCATTGCCGTTTATCTTCCAATATTTCATCTATTAGAGGGCGCGCTTGTTTGAAGGAAGGGAACGCGGTCAGATACTCACAGTATTCCAAGATACGGAATCCAATCCGTCGGTTGTCAACGGCGTTCAGGACTGCCGCAGGAGCGCGACCACAAGCAGCGCTGCCGATAATGTACACGTGTATTAGAGGGAAGGGAATACGGCCAGAAATCTACAGTAACCCGGGGTACAATAACTAACACAAAATAACCCGTTCTGCCATGATCTCTCGTTCTGTTTGTTCAGCTAGGGGAACGTGCGGTATTGAGAGAGGGCGAGAGAAAACATAAAAGTCAAACGTGGGCACCATCGCTGCTAGCAGAAAAACCCTCCCGGTTTTCGCGTATTGCCCATAACAGTTCTTCCAGTTTTAGGGTGAGTTTTCGTAAATCCTGCCGGTTTTGTGGCTGAACTAGTGGACACTCTCCCGGATTTTGAAACTCGGCAGCAACGTCTACCCACGTATGATAACAGTATAGTCCAAGAAACGATACCACGCTCTCTTCATTCCACACTCAGGGTCGATCGGCGAGAGAGTGTGTAGAATGAAGAAAGCGTGGTATCATTTCTCGAACTATATTTAGCAATTGGCGCAGCTGTTTCGTCGACATGATGACACAAAAGCTGCAGCCTCGCATACGCTGTTCGTGAGCAGCGAATCACAAAAGCCCAGTGACAACGTTGGAGATTTTGGGATATGTACCGTAATCCTGTGAAGCACAATCTCCGTGGTCTGAAAATACGGCGCGCCCATCCGCATAGCAGACGCAGGTGTGCAGGCTCGGTCTATGATGAAACACAAGTGAGAGAGGACCTACCGTAATCTCGGATCCCTCTCCCTTTTTCACGCTCTCGCTTTGTTTGCTAATCTGGCACACTCGCGGTACCAGAGATAGAGATCACGAGAGAGAACGATAGAAAAATAGTGCAGCTTCCTACTACGGGCGCGGTGCTGGACATTATGCGGTAATGCAGGCGCGAAACGCGCCTGCATGGATGACTAATTCCGCGCAGGTGCAGTCAAAATGCTTCGACAACATACATACGCAGCGAAACACAAGATCACAATGCAGCAGTACTCAGGAGCTACCCTAATCGCAGGTCTAATTAATCAGCTGCAGTATCTCTAGGTGCAGTCGCAACCCCAAGGCAACAACCGTAAAAGGTAAAGGTAAAGGTACATCCCGTCTTCGAGACCAGCTCGCGGGAGAACACTGCTAGGCCAGTGTCAATTTGGGCGGATTCAGTCCGGAGTGCCCACCTTTCGCCAGACCTATTTACCTGCGTGATCTAGTCACGACTACCAATTCCCCTTCCCCAATGAGTAGGCGCCTTGGTGGGGCGGAGACGGTGTCACGGCCGGGAATCGAATCCGGGTGGGATGGAATGGGAGGGCGCGCCATAGACAACAACAATGTGGCAACAACCGTAACCACATCTAATCCGATAGAAAATGCTCGACAGATAATAGTCAAAAAAGAAGTGAACAAGGTGCAACGGCCCATTGTGCGTTCCACCACGATTTTTTCAGCTCATTTACCAGATCTTTGATGGATTATGGTAGACCTATTTTCGATCTTTTTTCGCACTAACACAATTCAATCGCACCTCAACGCGGAAGACGAAGATGCCGTTGACGCCGGGCGGGTGCTGGCTGTCCGAGCAGCCGACCACGCTGAAGCCATCTGTAATGCAAAGCATTGCGTCGAAAAAAGGCGAGAACAAGTTGTTTGCGCGATTTCGCATAGAATTCTGAGGAAACTATGCCCACTCTAAGTAGTTCACCTAGCAGAATTGAACTGTGTTCATTATTAGGATGGAAAATAGACCATACAACCTAACGGATACGCAACTTACGGCGAGCCAGCTCGAGCTGAGTTACAAGAAGTACAAAAAGGGAAAAGCTGCCCACACTCATAACTAGCCCAAGTGGAACTGTGCTTAAAAACAAAAACAACATAGGGGAAAACAGGCTGACCGCCCCCGTCCAAGCTTGATGAGCACGACGGTCTGCGAGATGGTCTTCGCCGACGACACCGGCAGCAGGTCCACGTCGTCGTGCGCTCCTCGCTCCTCCATCATCAAGCCTTGGCTCATCCTTCAAATGAATGACTCGCTCCAATTCGAACATTATCTCCCCAGTCAGATTAGAGGTAAATGAGAGGTGGTAAATAAAGTAAGTATCACAGAGAGAACAACAAATATGCGAAATGAGCGAAATTGAAATGAACATGGGAAGAACATGGAAGAACATGGAAAAAAACAGCGCGAAAAGGGTGCAGAACGAAAGAATTGTTGATACGCATGTCTGAGCATTCAGCAGCGGTACTAGCAGTGATGTGAAAACGAGAAGAGAGATCAAAGAACAGGTCTACTGTAATCCAGGACAGAGCCAGTAAGTGGTCTGTAGAAAAGAAGGGCAAACCACAGAAAATGTTCAGCGCACCCCGAACGACACAGCTACAAACTACGAAAAATGCTGCATTTTTTGTTTTCTCCGTTCTCTCGCCATCTTTGACCTGTTTTTACTTGTTTCACTCGACTAGGCCGACTGTTTTTTACGCGTTTGCTGCTGGCCGCGCCGTATAAAACATCCTGAGCAACTCGAATTCCTCCTATTTTTCGTAGCTATCTCTTTCTCGTTCGGCGTCATCTTTGTTCTCCCCCTTTTTGCCTGTCCTTTATCCATGCCCAAACTGCTCCATTTCCATTATACAACGTGATTGCCTGCACTCAATCTCTATCTGGAGCCCGCCCTTGTGACTTTTTCTGTATACTAGCTAAACGCTGACTCTAATATCGCAGTGTTTATTCGAGTATTGTTCTGGTCCCCTTAATTGCCCGCTCGCTTTCTCTTGGGCGCATGTGAAATGGCGAGAGAGTGCTTTCTTTTATTCGCAGGCACTGTGCATTTGGTGCCGTATCTTTACTAATTGACTGACTCTCTTCAGTTTTCGTGTTCTCTCACCCGCGAGAGGTTTAGAAATTTCGACCTTCGTTCTTTCCCTTCCCACCACCGCTCCTTCTCAATCACTGTCGCTTGATGCTGGGTGGTCCGTGCGCATCAGGGGGCTAATGATGATGAGAGGAATCAAAGCAGCACAGGCCCCTGACTGATTGCCCCCCACCTCTGAGGGTGGTCCGGAAGATCGCGACAACCCTAATCGCTCAGGCCAGACCACCCTCAGAGGTTGGGGCAATCAGTCAGGGGGGGCAGTGTTGCTTTGATTCTTCCCATCATCATTAGCCCCCTGATGGGCGCGGACAGCGGACCACCCAGAATCAAGCGACAGTGATCGAGAAGGAGCGGTGGTGGGAAGGGCAGCAGGGGGGATGGGAGAAATCGTTGGGCTCTCTTAAATTTACATGCTCTATCGTTTTCTCTAACTCGCGAGAGAATGTGCAAACTAAGGAGAGAACCGCCGGTAATTGAGACCCGCGCGTTTAGACCCAGCAACAGGGCAGGACCCTCTCAATTACGTGCTGTCTCTCCTTTCTGGCCTAGTTAGAGAGCACGGGAACTGGAGAGAGTGCGGACAGAGCGAGAGAGCACGCGATTTGGAGAGAGTGCCCTCCGACAATGCGCGAACAATAATGCAGCTGGTACATTGACAGAGCGCTCCTATTACACGCATCCACACCAGTGTGTGTGAGGCGCAATTACCGTTTGATTCTTGATTCTCTTTGTCCACTGACAGCCGGACCGGGCGGACCAGGACCAGGACTGACAGCCAGGCGGCTCATATAATATTACGGTAGAGTATGCACTAGATTTTTTCTGCCAGCGGACCTACCGCTGAACCATGCGGCTCATCTAATATTACTGTAGAGTGTGTACGTGATTTGCTGACAGCGGACATACCTTGTGCTCTCCATATCCCGTGCTCTCTAACTAGCCATGGGGCTCATCTAATATTACTGTACAGTGCGCACTGGACCTGATGGCCCATTTGGCAAATGACTGCTCTCTTTTTCTGCCCCTTTGGCGCGCGGCGAAGGATCGTGCGTGCCTCTCTTTCTTTCCCATGCTATCTCGTCCTTTCTCTCTCACCCTCTCGATTTCGTGTTATCTCTCGCCGAGTGGACATGGCGCCTCTCACCATCGCGCGAAATGCGCCCAAGGGCGATCATGGCTCTCGCCTCTTTTGAGTTTAGTGCCAGACTTTTTGTTTTTCTCCCGCCCTTCTTTTCTCTAACCGACGAGATAGTGTGGGAATTGAAGAGAGTCTGGCCATATTCTCATCAGGTACAGACCGATTCCGTGATTGGGTGAAGGAACATAGTAACGGGAAGTTCGCATCACCTTTAGTTATGTGAGGGAGAGCGAGAGAGTGTGGGAAACGAAGCGAGTGGTGTCATTACGAGAGAGAGAGAACGGATGAAATAGTCACCAGCCGGTTGGGTCCTTGCGCAATAGCATTGATGACAAATCGAGAGGAACTGTCGGGCATAGCCTCTAGTGAGCTGATTTTCCTTGCTTTTGATTCTACCCATTTGCGATCCCTTCGCTTTTAACCTTTCGAATTTCGGTCTGCACCGATAACATGTTCACAAATCCTTTCCTTCTCTTTGGTCATCTTTAGTATCGAATGTCGTGAAGAAACTGCTCGACAAGTTCACGTTCCTCTTTTACCTGATGTTGCAACCGCATTGTGACAGGCCATCACGCAATTCTCATCTCGGCAGCGCGGCGGGATCCAAAGTCGCGTCAGTACTTGTGAACAAGTTGTCGCTTCCCCCCAAGTTTGATGCGCTCTCGACGGGTTGCAACGTGATTTGTTCCTCTTGCTTCCCGCACTCTTGGTGAGGGGCGAGGGCAGGAGAGGAGAGGGAGACGTTTTCGAGCCAATTCTAGGATTCAGTTTACTCATTTTGTTTCTCGCGCGAGGTTGCTTAGCGGCTGCGGTTGTCTTGCACGCCGCTGACAAACGCAAGCAGAGTTACTGTACCTTGGGTTACTGTAATTATCTGACCGTGTGTCTTTCTTGCTCTGATGGCCGCGCTATTTCAGTCTCGCTTTCTACTCGGCGGAGTACCTTACATTTGCACCGATAACATGTTCACAAATCCTTTCCTTCTCTTTGGTCATCTTTAGTATCGAATGTCGTGAAGAAACTGCTCGACAAGTTCACGTTCCTCTTTTACCTGATGTTGCAACCGCATTGTGACAGGCCATCACGCAATTCTCATCTCGGCAGCGCGGCGGGATCCAAAGTCGCGTCAGTACTTGTGAACAAGTTGTCGCTTCCCCCCAAGTTTGATGCGCTCTCGACGGGTTGCAACGTGATTTGTTCCTCTTGCTTCCCGCACTCTTGGTGAGGGGCGAGGGCAGGAGAGGAGAGGGAGACGTTTTCGAGCCAATTCTAGGATTCAGTTTACTCATTTTGTTTCTCGCGCGAGGTTGCTTAGCGGCTGCGGTTGTCTTGCACGCCGCTGACAAACGCAAGCAGAGTTACTGTACCTTGGGTTACTGTAATTATCTGACCGTGTGTCTTTCTTGCTCTGATGGCCGCGCTATTTCAGTCTCGCTTTCTACTCGGCGGAGTACCTTACATTAGTGTGCCAGAGCTACCGTTTACCATGTGCCAGGTGTCACCCCGCAGCGAGAACTTTCTCCAGTTTGCACGCAATTTCGACATTTAGGGGAAGCGATAGCCGCGCTTTTCAGCCTTGCTTGGTCCTAAGTACCGTATACCACTTGCAAGCTACCGTATACCACTTGTCAGCTATCTGACTGTTTCCGAACCGCGAGCGCTCTCTCAAATGAGATAGCGATCACTTCTTTTCTCCCGCAAGCTAGCACCAGGCAGTGCTCGAGTGGAATGTCCTTCTCTCGGCGGACTTCCTTAGTTTGTAGTGTCAAAGATACCGTATACCATGTACCTGCGCGAGAATTCTTCAGTTTATATGCATTTCGTCAATCAAAGTGAGCGAGAGAGATAGTGATCAGTTCTTTCCTCCCACGAGCTAGCACTAGGCAGAGCGCGAGTGGGCTGTCCTCCTCCTTCCCCCGAGCCTTCCTCCACTGCCCACTTGACATTTCCGATTACTCGCGCCTTTCCCCCGCTTTGACTTTCCTGCTTCACACCTCCTATTCTCAGGCTTATAGAGCGCTGGAAATGTCCAAGCTGCATTTTAGTTCTTGTATTGCATTGCCACAGTACTTCTCACCTTTTGCTCCAGTACCTTCGCTGTTTCGCGCAGTTGTGATAGTCATGTGTCGCCCGATTGCGCTGACATGCCGCCAGCAGCCTTGCATACATCACATTCCATTTTTTAGTTGACCTGTGAGCCCTAATAACACAATGTGTCATCCTTCCAAAGCGCTTTCACAATTTGATCGCCCGAGTCTCGTTTTCAAGCCCGGTCAGTAGCATTCCGTTCCCCCTCCCTCACCCAGGTTTATCGCGGTTTCGCTTCTCCCTTAACCGCACTCTTATCCCCACTCCGTTGGCGCGCGATACCTATCTTTCCAGCCTCTGTCCGCTTTTTTCTGTGGTTTCTTCTCGTGAAATACACCCACTCGTCTTACTTGCTTCACGCAGCTCATATCCCTTGACGGTTCATGTGGTGTCGCTCCACCGACTCCTGATCCTTCCTTAAATTGAAAAAAAAGATGCCGCGTGGTAAATTGCGCTGATGAGAGGGATATTTGGGGAAAGTGGAGCGATCACTCGAACACGTCCAGCACTCCCTCCCTCTCACCGCTTCCCCCAGACCTTTGCAGTTTCTCTTCGCCCGCGCGCACGCGCACACCCTCTTCCACCCACTCACATGCACTCCACTCGCTTTCGTAGTTCTTTTTTTTTTCGTAATTTTGTCGACTTCTAAATCAGTCGTGATCCCCCCGTATTACATGTTTCAAAGCGCAGTCATCTCCTCTTGGTTTTTGTTTTGAGTAATGATTACGTCCTTCAGGGTGACTAAAAATGAAAATTCTAAACTTGCTGCAACTATCCTAGCTTGGGACCTCTGTGAATTCCAACTCCTGCCCGATTGTGCATGCTATGCCATTCCCCTTTTTATCTTCCTCCGCACCGAATCCTTCCGGTGCGTCCCTTTGACATGCCTGATTCTTGCTATTGTTTACCACCGCGCAGGCTCTTCCCCCCTGGCAGCTTTATCGATCGCCCGGTCGTGATACCTGTTAATACCTGTTCGCGGATATGGGAAGGGGCGGGATCTCGACCTCTGACTGATGCGACTCCCGCTTTGCAGCAATCTGGTCTCACACCCTTTCGCATTTCGCTAACACTATTGGTGTATAGGAATCCCAATAATAGCTAATTACCGTATTCCTATACACAATTTACTCACGTGTTTATTATAGTTCCCCTTCCCCAATTTGCATTGTCGTAATGCGCACGTCCGCAATTGTACTCTCTCGTCTCGATCCATTAGCATGTCGCTTTTGCATACGGCGAGACGCCTCTCCCTCTCTCTCCTCCACTCGTCGAATTCAGTTCTTCCTTTTGCTCTCGCATCGGACAGTCGACCGGTCCCCTCTCTCTCTCATAGGCGGGCACCATCGAAGCCAGCTGTGAAACACCCCCGGTTTTCGGATTGGACACCCCGTTTTTGGAAAATTTTGTCACAAAAACGATCATTTACGATCACCCCCCCCCCCTGTTGACCCTAAACACCCCCGGTTTTCGATTTTCAGCTTCAACCCCCGCCCACCTACCAAGGGCCAAGGACACAACAACTATGATCGCTCCTCCATACTAGCAATCTCCCTTAGCTAGGCTATGTCTCCCCCCCCCCACCCTCTATCCTAACAGCTCTATGGCAAGTCGAAGCTCTCCCCGATCCTATCAGTCTCTCCAATCTACTGACCTTTCCGTCTCGCTCTTTTTTGCGCCAGTGCAACTCACACCATTTCCTCAGCCCTTCTCTCCCCTCTCGCTAAATGCCACCAATGACCCAACCGATTTCATCCCCTCCCCTCCCCTCCCTTTCTTTGCTCTCCTCCCCTCTCCACCTTCGCCTCTCCCTCCCCCTCCTCTGCCCTCTAGCCTCCGCTCAAGGGGGCGGGCTTCCAGTGGCTCTCTCACTTGATCGCGAACCATCCTATCGCGCGCTCATCTCGGGTCTCCCTCTGTCTTTGCCCGCTGATTTATCGCTCCTCATTTTGTCCTTAATGTTCTACCACGTCGCGTTCTGATTGTCGAGACTGTCCGGGTGAAATCAAGGTGGATTCTCTCCTTTGCAGACGGATCAATCCGATTCACCCGCAGCAGCAGCCATGGCATCGCCGCGCCCTCTCCTCGACTCTTTTCATGTTCGTTTTTAATTTATTTTTGCTTTTTTGTTAAATATTTATTTAGTGTCGAAATTACGAAAAGACGGTGAAATCGGCTCAATTTCGTGCTCCTACGCACTCGGTTTAGTTGCGTTTTGCGAAATCCATGTATGACTCGGTTCTTGCTCAGTCCGATCCTCCCACGATTTCGATTTCAATAATCACCACTCATTGTTCCCTTTTTCATTAGCACTTACCAACCTTGAAAATTTTTAATATTTAGTAATTTTAATTAATTGATCAATTGTCGATCTATTCCCTTTCAGTCCTTGGTGGCCGATCCGGCCTCGTCGTCCTCCTCCTCCGCCTTCTTCCTCCCGCCCTCGACGATGACGTCGTCTGCATCGGCATCGAAGACGGCGTCGCCCTCGCTCGTCGTCGACTACTCGACTGCCGCCGGCGACGCCGCAGCCCAGCTGCACAATGGACGTGAGTCGGATTATTGATTGATTTGCAAAAAATGTGATGGGTATACGGTAGATGCGCTGACGGAGAGGCGACCGCGTGAGGAGGTGCTGTACCTGCGTAATTAGACCAGAGATTACGGTATTTGTCCTTGTCGGCGTTAACACGGTGCTTTTGGGTTTATACACGTTTAGATCCTGCCAAGGGCGGTTTACGTGGTTGCGCGGGGATGCGTCGGCGCTCTGACAGTAGTCCGCGCAGCTGCGTAGTTTCCGACGCGACTCGCGTAGTATGTCGCTAGGGATTACGGTAGCTCTCAATTTGCTGATGCGTCTGCGCCGCAGTTGTGATTGGGTTTCGTTGTGCATTGATAGTGTCAGTGGGGGTTGAGCAGGCACTCGGAGCCGCGTCATTCCGTTCGTCTCCCGCGTAGCCACGCCGGCGCGGCACCCATCGTACAACGCGACTTTATCTCTACCGTTCTCTCAATCTCTGTACCGCGTTCGCAAGATTGACAAACAACTGAGAGAGTGTGGAACGTGGGAAGAGAGGGAAACTAGATTACGGTAGGCCCTCCCGCCTTTGTGTTTCGCCATACACATTTCTTCGGAGCACCGATGTTGTAATCAGATCCTGCGTTTTCCTTACTTTGCAATTTGGATAAGCGCAGGAAGTGAGGTACTGGGTTACGGTAGATTACATGTTGCCACAGGTCGCTTTTGTGATTCGCTGCTCAGGCATTGCGTATGTTGCGTGCGGTATTTTTAAAGTAACGGGGCTGCAGCTTTTGATCCATCGCATCGACGCAGCGGCTGCGCAGGCTGCGTGACTATGTTTTCTCTCGCCCTCTCAATACCGCACGCTCTCTAGCTGAACAAACAGTGAGATGATGACAGAGTGTGCTAAAGTACGCCGCCGCGTCACGGACGCGGGTGCGCACTTGCGGGAAGGTGCGTCGACGCGGTTGCAGATGTGCCAACCGTGGACGGGGTTACTGTACCTCGGGATACTGTAGGTATCTGACCGTGCTTCTTCCTTCTATCCCCAGCGCGCTCTAACGGCGCCTTCGCGTCAGATGTTCTTGCGCGGCTGCGGTTGTCTTGCACGCCGCTGACAAACGCAAGCAGAGTTACTGTACCTTGGGTTACTGTAATTATCTGACCGTATGTCTTTCTTTCTAGCTCGCGCGCGCTCTACTGGTACATTCGCGCCAGATGTGCTAGCGCGGCTGCGGCTGTGGTGGCAGCCGCTGGCAACCGCAGGCGGGGTTACTGTACCTCGGGTTACTGTAGGTATCTAACCGTGTGCCTTTCCCTCTATCCCACGCGCGCTTTACTGGCGCGTTCTTGTCAAATGTGCTAGCGCGGCTGCGGCTGTGGTGGGCGCCGCTGGCAACCGCAGGCGGGGTTACTGTACCTCGGGTTACTGTAGGTATCTAACCGTGTGCCTTTCCCTCTATCCCACGCGCGCTCTACTGGCGCGTTCTTGTCAAATGTGCTAACGCGGCTGCGGCTGTGATGGGCGCCGCTGGCAACCGCAGGCGGGGTTACTGTACCTCGGGTTACTGTAGACGTCTGACGTTATCCACTCTCTTTTTTTCGCGCTCTCTCTAGCCATTCAGATAGAGGGGGAGAAACCACATTGTAATTTCGAAAGAGGGGGAGAGATCGAAAAAGGTTAGATAATGCGTGCGGGGGGGAAGGGGGAGCAATGCGCCTTTGTGGGTGTGGATCGACGGTGCTGGTTGCTTGGCGCTTCATCAGATTCTGATAGTGCTGGGCAGGCATTATTCGAGAGAGAGGAAGTGGGAGTTCTCACATGGGCTGGCGCAACGTAGCAGCTCAATTGCCTCTTCGTAGGGCAATTGCATACGACTCGCACCAGACTTTCGCTAATCGGTGTTGTTCTTCCGTTCGCCAAGTCTTTCTAATTTACCTGACACTTGGACTTGCTTATTAATGTATCGGTGTTGTGGCGAGATTTGGCTAGCAGATTGATGCTTCTTGGGCGGTTGGAAACAGGCGGGTGTGGGGCCTCATCGAATGTTTCTCAAATCGATTGTAATATTTCAAATTCTAAAAAATATTTTGCTAAATTATTTATTTATTAACTAACTTATTTATTTCTTATTATTTCAGTGTGCGCGTCTGGCGGCTGCGGATGGTGTGTGAGACGGGACCGCGTGGCGACGCGTCTCCGCGAGCTCGCGGACGCCTTCGACCGCGAGTTCTTCCGCGAGCCGCAGCAGGAGGAGCAGCCGGACGTGGAAGAGGTCAGGGGGATTCATTTGATTTATTAGTTATTAAGTTAGTCACGTAGATATAGATTTATGGTGATTTATGTAGTGTGGAAGTAGGAAGCAAGTTGAATTGTTGAACTCGATGGATATGGGCGAGGATAGGGTTTTGCATTTTTTTATCAGAATGCAGCTGACGCATTGTGAAAGGCAATCCCCGGTGGTATTAGGCTAGTGGTGTGACCTGGATCGGGTGTGTGTGGGAGAGTTGCGGAAAATGTTCTCTCTCGGTCTATGAGTATCAGAGCAGCTTTTCACTAACAATAAGCCAAATAATGTGCGTAGATCAGTGATGTGGAAGAATGAATGGTTTATATTTAAGAAATAAATTGTGAATTTATTGTTCAAATGATCTGTGCTTTATGAGAAACAAGAGCCATGGCTTCCCCTAGTTAACTAAAAGTATTGATGCGGCCTGAATCGACCTGGCGGGAGTGGGGGGATAGTTTTGCTTGATTATTATGTATGTTTTTTTTCAATTTGTCACTGGTTTCTATGCCTTTCCCGGTTCCACCGATGATAGTAATAAGACTTCAATCAATCAGGTAGAGAGTGGCAGTAATTTCTTGTCGGCTCTTTGTTGACACTGTCCCGATTTAGGCAGTGCATGAACGTGGATGAGTAGTGATTTTGTGTGGGTGATTCTCAGTTTCGAATTTACTGGAAATGGGTGGGAAAGGTATCTCGAGTGAGTGGTCGCTAGGCAATTCACTGTTCCGCCGATGATGATAAGTTGGTAGTGAGACTTCAATCAACCAGGGCGAGGGTGGAAATAATTTCTATTTGGTTTTACTTTAACACCCTCCTGTTTTAGGCTGTGCATGATCACGGATTAGTTTCAAGTTGCTATTCGTGATTCACAGTTCCGAATTTACGTGAAATTGATGGAACGGCTTCTCATGGGAGGGTATTGTCCGGTTTTCTAATGACAGGCTGACTGATTCATCTCTATTTCCCTTCTCCCTCCCCTCTCCCTTTTCTTCCCCGCACTAGGTCACATATCTCTCCTTACTGTCTTGTGAAATTGCGCGCCTTTCCTTTGCGGTTGTGCTGACACGGTGTTTTTTGATAGATTACAGGAGAAATTACCGTAATCTTCACGTACCGTAGACTAATTAATATCCATTCAGGAGCCCTCTCTCTTCTCCTCCTCCTTCCTCTCCTCGTCGCTCGCCAAGATGTGTGCCGGCCTCTACAGTCGACTCTTCTCGTGAGCTGTCTACCGTAACCCCCTCTCCTATAACGTACCCAGATGAGATCGATTGATCCGCCCCTTTCGTTATCTTGATCAATCTGCCCCCGATGCTCAACCCCGTTTGTCTGGCATCCTCCACCAAACTATTATCTTTCCCATCTCCCCCATCATAAGTATACATGCACTCCCCTCTGTCTTCCGATGGCCATTTATTATGGGCAGATTATTGATTATCCGTTTAGCACGTTTGTCTTATAACATTTTAGCCGATTCAGGTGACTAGCCTTCATAGAGCACGCACTTTGAGGGTGTTTGTTTTCCGTGTTTTGCCTAGTTTGGCTTATTTCCTATATTATTATTATCGATTGAAACCTTAATATTCTAGTTATCAAAGTGCGTGCTCTAATTGGTAGATCACTCTTTCCTGAATGTACATTACTCTCACCTTCCCGTAGTCATATAGCAGTATCTCGCTCATCCTTAGTTACAGTATACGTAGATCTAATGCAACCTGTGAATCGTCGGTATTTTCATATCCTTCATATTGTCATTGCAATATATTTCTTGAGCCGCTCCCCGAAGCTCACTATCTTTTCATACATTGTTATATGCACGTAATAAGAGTAGTTGTAACCTGGATAGCTACCGTAGGCTTAGGGATTTGCGCAGATTTCAGCAGGGTTACTGTGGCACAGGTTACGGTAGCCGCTGTCACTGTGCAAACTAGGATTCATTTCGTTGCATTACACTCACTCGTATGTACAAGGTAGTCGATTCTCACATAGTATCTCTCAATTCCCCACAATCTTGTCACATTTCTGTATCATGACTATCTTTCCCCTCCCTCGTCCCGTCATGTGAATACTTTCCCTGTCTTTCTTAGGCCGATTCCCCTCATCCCCGTTCTCGTTCATTGTTCGATGCTTATTCGCATCCTTAGTTTGTTGTATGCTGAATAAAGCATTTGATCCCAATTGATGTGAGGTACAGTGACCGAATTGTATGGTGGAAGTGGTGTAAAGTCCAGTGAAGTATCCGAGGGAGTGCCAGTGGGTTTTGTCGATTAATAAATGAAGAAATTTTATTTCATGAAAATAGAGTGTGACTTTTCAATTTGTCGGCATATCTGTATATGTTATCTGTGAAACACATTTGTTGCTGGTTTAATTTTTTCACACTTTTTTTTCGCCATATTTCTGTTCTGCTGCTGCGGGTGACTAATTATTTCTTTAATAAATTACTGTATAAAGAAATATCGTAACGTCTGTCTGTCTGTCCGTCCGTCTGTCCGTCTGTCTGTCACGCTTTTTCTTCAAATCGCTCTAATTCGCCTCAAACTCATCCTATGTGCCTCAGACCTTGACCATAGGAAAACCCTTCACGACTACTTTCAAAATTTGATCTTTGATCTTTGTAGTTTGTAGTTTGATCTTTTTCTTCAAATCGCTCTAATTCGGCTCAAAATCATCCTATGTGCATGGGACCTTGACCATATGAACTCCCTTGACGAGCGTTTTCAAAATTTGATCTTTGATCTTTGAACTTTGATCGTTGACCTTTTTCTTCAAATCGCTCTAACTCGGCTCATACGTATCCGTGCGACTTCGGACCTTGACCATTGGCACACCCGCGATGAACACTTTCAACATTTGACACTTGATCTTTGATCTTTAATCTTTTGTCTTCAAATTGCTCTAACTCGGCTCAAACACGTCCGTGTGTCGTCGCACCTTGACCGTTAGCATCCTCACGATGAGCACTTTGAGCATACCACACAACATGGTGCATTTTATCAAATCGCAGAAAACTCAAATGCACCCCGTGCACCACTCGCTACACCATCGTAACCTGCTCTCACACCCCGCAGCGTGAGCGTTGTGAAAGGCTCGTGAGGCCGAGGGTGATTCGAAAAAGTTGGGATGGGGCGAAGGCGAAGCCCCATCCCAACTTTTTCGAATTGCCCGAGGCCTCACGAGCCTTTTACAACGTTTTAAGCAGGCTTCTACTTGCAGACCTTAGAACACGATAGCGGCGTATTTATCTGCGAATTCACAACTCATCGTTTAGAAATATAACATAGCTGTTATAACGTCTGCCTAACTTGCTCTCACTCCCCGCAGCGTAAGCGTTGTGAAAGGCTCGTGAGGCCGAGGGCGGTTCGAAAAAATTGGGATGGGGCGAAGCACCATCCCAACTTTTTCGAATTGCCCGAGGCCTCACGAGCCTTTTACAACGTTTTAAGCAGGCTCTCAATAGTAGCGTTCAATATTTATCCTTAAAAGACAACCCCGCGAACAACGTAGCGACCGAAGGTCGCTAGTTATCTTTCATTGTCGTAGATCTCATGCTTCTTGATCACTAAAGTTACTTATTCTATTTTTTTAAAATTTTTATTTACTGTAACCCTTTTTTTTAATTCTCGTACTTCCTTTCTGGTTATACGCATCGAGAGCACGTTCACATTTGTATGAAAACTCCCAATTTCCGCATAGAGATTTGAAAAAAAACCCGTTGATCTAGCCCTGAGCATCGACATTTTCATTTATTTTCTTAGTCTTCTCTGATTTGTTAGTGCTGTTGAAATGTAAGGACCTTTCTGACTAGACTGTGTATAGAATGAAGGAAAACCGTTCGAAAGCATTCTCGAATGGTTCTCTCGGAGTGGATGTTGATTTCATCGCTAACAATGCTCTCTACGAAAGGTCACTTGTAGTCCGCACGATGAGCACTCAGAATATACAAGAAACGACCTTCACCATCGATCGATCCTCTGATCTACTGGAGTACCCGAGGTAGCGTCCCAGCTTATCTTTAGCGGACTCGGCTACTAGAATCGGGGATGTTTTAGTGTTAGAAGATGAAAACTATGTCGAGATATATCTTCCAATTTAACCGAAGCCAATAAACAACTACCGATCATCTTCTGATTAATTAAATTTGCTGATCTAGTGCGCATGCCCGATGAATGATCTCAAATTATTTCCGCTTTACAGTTGGGAATCGCTTCCATGGCCTGCCCTCAACCGCACTCTCTCCTTCCTCCACACCAACAAGGAGTGCTTCGATCTGGCCAACCTGTCAAAGGTAAATACAAATTATGTGAATGTCCGGGATGTGTGGTAGTCCTGTCACTCTTGTTTCATCCAACCGGTAGGTGGGCAACCCCGCCCACTGGTCAAAGAACTGGTTAACCAGTGGATAGCCTAATCTCCGCCCACTCTATTTGATTGGTCAAAAACAGCTAAACCCTGGTTAATCAGTTACCTGCCCAGATGTCAACCAGTATCCGGACCAATGATTGGTTAGTTGACAACCTACTGGTTGGAAGAAACCAGAGCAGTTTGACGCTATAACCTCCTCACTTCGCTCTCTTTCTCCTGTTGTATGACAGGGGATTGAGTGTGCAGAATGTGAAAAGTCAACTCGATTTTTTTGGTTCAGTAATATTATGCTGGTTCATTTTGCAATTGTTCTTGGGACGTGGAAACTTCTTCGTGCGTAGAGTAGGATTGAATCAAATGTCGAATATCAATAAGCATATTATAAATATTTTTGAGTTTTATATAGCTATAATAAACGATAAATGTATAACACACTATCTGAGAGAACCGAAATATTCTTGGCACAGATAGAAAATGTGAGCGCCATCGATTCTTACTAGAGCCTTGGCAAATGTAGTACTCGGTGAGGAAAACATACGAGCGTCGTCAGAATTTCGATCCGCATCCGCGCGCGCGGCGGCGCGGATTTAGAAACAAAGTACCGTAACCCTCGAAAATTTTTATATCGATTATAATCACAACGGCGGTGAGTGGAATCAGTCGGCGAACGAATTCTAAGACTGTTTTACTCTGAGGAGTTTTTTGATCAATTTCCATCTAAGGCTAATAATCGCTATTTTCAGATATTTATTGATTTTACAAATATTTCCCATGGAAGACTCGGAAATTTTATTTACGCAATTGCTACCAAATCCATCAATACACATTTTATTAGAATGACATAATTAATTAAAAATGCCATGTTTGTCAAATATAATTAAAATGGTGCTGAAGTCGGATTGTGGTGTAAAGAATACTGTAGCCGCATTTTCCGAAGTTAGTTGTTATTGGATAATGAGTCAATTTTCTTTCACCGATGCCGTCGGCGCTACCAATGGAACCCTCCAGAGGCGAAATTTAATTCATTCCTGTGAAAATAGCATGATTGTGAAAATGCGGTTACAGTATTCTTTACACCACAATTCGAATTCAGCACCTATTTTTGTCAATTTGACAAACATGAAATTTTTAATTAATTATGCCATTCTAATGAAATGTGTATTGATTGATTTGGCAGCAATTGAGTAAATAAAATTTCCGAGTCTTCCATGGGAAATAGTTTTAAAATCGATAAATATCTGAAAATAGCGAATATTAGACTTAGATGGAAATTGATCAAAAAACTCCCCAGAGTAAAAAAGTCTTCGAATTCGGTCGCCGACTGATTCCACCCACCGCCGTTGTGATTAGAATCGATTAGGCATGGAAAAAAATTGTCTGAACCAACCGCTTCGTTCTCGAGGTGAAAGACAGGAATGAGTCTGAGAATGAAACATACTCTCATCTCTCGGACAATTTATTGTCCGAGAGGGAAATAATTGGGACAATGAATTGTCCCAAAACATTGTTCTGATTTTGGACAATTAATCAAATGTTTTCGGGTAGGTTTCAGCTGCTCATAATAGTTGATGAGCTCTTAAACTATTTAATGCACCTGAAACCTATCCGCAAAAACGGCAATTGTTTTCCATTAAACGATCTCTTTTATCACCAATTTACAGCTGGGACAATGAATTGTCTGAGACAATTTATTGTCCGAAACTTGGGACAATATTTTGTCTCAGACATTTCATTTTCCCAAATTTCGGACAATGAATTGTCTGAGACAATGGTTCGGACAATTTTTGCCATCCCTAGAATCGATATAAACATTTTCGGGGATTACGGTACTTTATTTCTAAATCCGCGCCGCCGCGCGCGCGGATGCGGATCGAAATTCTGACGACGCTCGTATATTTCCCTCACCGAGTACAATCCATTCCATTTACATTTCCATTTACAAAAATAGAAGGGATGCGAAATTTCGGCCTGTTCCAAGTCGCTGAAGAAATATGTTGGTTTTTTCAGATAGTGTGTTGTATAATCTACGAATATCTCAGGTGTCAACTCACTTCAACAATGCTGTGAAGGAATTCATGAGATCGGCCAGGAATCGACCGGGATTGGAGTGCGTTGCTCTGTACATCACTAAGGTGAATGATCGTAGGTCCAATTATTATTCGATCTTTTGAGCCGTTGTTTTAAATTTATCTGCAGAATTGGCATAATATACGATAAATTTTAAATTATGCGCTGTCGATTTGCGTTATCTTCTTTTTGACAATTCGTTTACGTGATATTACACAATTATTTTGATTTATATATACGATATAGAGAGCAAAAAGAGATATTTAAATGCCCAAAATATCATTATTTTCATTCGAATCACGCAAACTCTTGTTATTTCAAAATAATATTTATTTCATAATACAATTGTTCAACAGTCGCTCTTTTGCAGGAAGGTCTGATGGTCCAGATGTATCTCTACCGCTCCAATCTTCCGTTTTACGGCTTGGGTGCACTCGACTGGTCTCGATTCAAGAGATCCATTCGCAACTACTCGCCAACTTGCATGATGGAAGTGGAGCTGCGTGGGGCTGATGACCCCGCAGTCAGTCAGGTCAGACAGGCAGCTCTTTCACGACCAGTTTTGATGAAAAAACTATTGTGATAAAATTACAGCAAAATTCTGAATTTGTGGGATAGTTCAACATAGCTTTGTGATTGTTCTGACTACCATTTGACCTACTTTAAACTGTTCTAATTTTCAGTTACACGGACTTCTCTCTGCGCCAATCGAGAGGGTCTGTATCGAAGAATTACACGGCTGTCTCTCTGCGGTCGATCTCACTTTGTTCTCTGACGTCCTGCAGTACATCCCGAGTATCTCCTTTGCACTGCTCATTAATGTGGTGCTCGATGATGAAACTGCGTAAGTTGTTCATTTTACACCAGTGGTCGATAACAATACCCGGCATTAGGTCGGATGATCACCGTCTTTTGATAACCGAAAATAGTAAACTTCCGCAGTACTTTTGGGAAAAAACAGTGGAACATACTGTGAAGATCCTACAGAAGGGTACTTTTTTCCCATCAGTCGAATGTGATCGTCTGAACTAGTAAAAATTAATAAAAAAAAACCACTACAAGGATCTCGTAATTTTCTGTCCACTCTCAAACATGAAAGGGCGGAAATAAATTTTTCTGCATAGTATTAAATTATTTTCAGTCCCTTCATGCTATCCATTTCTTCACGGACCAAGAATAAATTCTGGTTCGATTCTACCGATCGTGAGAATCCTCATCCAGTCCTCTCGGACCCCGGTGGGTGATGTGATCTGCACTAGTTCGGATGAGAACTATGACGCCATGCCGAAACATTTGACATATCAAAAGCGGCATGACGTCATGCTTCTCATCCGACGTAATGGCGATGTGATGTTTTTCTAATGATGAAAGGACATGAAATTGTGATACTAGAAAGAATTGGCTGAAAAATAAGATAGTGAAAGTATCGGTTGGTCTCTATCGTAATTACTGAATTACAGCAGCCTTCTTCAATCAACTCGACTGCGATGAAGTCTCGTTCAGTGACTGGTATGATTATGATAGCGTCGTCCCGCACTTCCTCGGTCTTCCTTACTCCTTCTGGGAAGGATTCGTCAACGAGGTGAGAATACTCAAGTTGTCTGTCACATCGCTGGAATTTTACTATCGGGGTAAATGGGAGCTACGCCGGATGAGAACTATTGCGTCATGCAGCCTTTGATAGAAAAGGGGTATCACGAAATCCTTCTCATCTGACCTAGTGCTAGTAAATTTAATTTTTCTTTTTTTTCTCAGAAGTTCAAGAGAGGATCGATTGAATATTGCGAAATCATGAGAATTGATGAGAACGGCCAGCAGATTGTTGAGAAGATGAGCAACGCCCCAATCACCTTGTCTGATGATGTAATCGATATCCTTGGTTGGGTGAAGAATGGTGCGAAGTAGAAAACAGTATTAACTGCTCATTAATTGCTTTTGTAACATATTTACTCGCTTTAGTTTCTTATTTTACAACTATTTTGCAATTCCATGATAAAGATTTGATTTGATTGTTTGTTTTCTCACGAATTTTGAACGTTTCAATGCGTTTCTCAAATATTTTGGCTCGATATCGAACTTGGAATTTTCCATTATGAGCAAAAATTCTATGCTCATTGTCCTATCATGCATTGCTGTATTATGCTATGATTTTTGAGTGTTTTAGGCACGCTCGAATATGAGTTCACTCAAATTCTCCAGTATAAACAATAGGCTGTTACCTTTTCGTTACATAAGCAGAATTTTGAAATTTTCTAGTTTTTTTAAATTTTGAAGCAGTGTATGCTTGGTCACGTAGAGTTAGAGTGGGTGTAAATAAGTTGGTTCATTTAGTTCATTCTTTGCAGAAATCACTCGAGGCAGCAGTGCGACTGGCTAATGGACTCCCACGCAGCTCCCGCAGTCATCGAGTAAGTTGACGATACTTCTACAAAGGGAAATAAGACTGATGTATTTGATGACTGTGGCTATGTAAGCATAGCTAAGTCACAGGGGAAATTTGACCCACTACGATCCTCACGTACAGTAATCAATTCAGGGCGACTGAAACCCCCTCAACCTCCATCGGGTGCAGTTCGGAGCAACCTCAGCAGCAATCGGACGAGGTACTGTAGAGAACGAATTGACTATCTCATCGTTCAGATTTATCTGTGCTTTGGACACTACGTCGGATGAGAACTATTACGCCATGACGCAACCTTTGATATATCAAAGGCGGCAATTCCAAATTTCTCATCTTTCTCATCCGACATAGTGCCGTAATCTGGGTGAATTACTGCTACAGTAATGCTTTAATATCGAGCTATACCAGTAAAGTTGTTCCAACTATATCATGCGCACACTGCAGATGGCCCGCCTCGCGCAGGAGAACGCCAATCTGAAGGTACTGTATTCTTGGAGTACGGTACTTCCTCGCTATTGACAACTAACTTAACTCTCTCAGAGCGAGCTCGACTCCGTGAAGGAGGAGATGCGCGAGCTGCGCGCCATCGCCACGGTAAATATTAGTGATGACAAAACGGTCACGGAAAGAAGGCCTGTGTGAGCGTCCAAGCCGGCTTCACCGTTGAAATTCCGGGTTGAAGACGGCCTCAAGTCGGCTTCAAAAGCCGTTTTGTCATCACTAATAAATATATCTTCGCCGATTGCTGTGCAGAGGGAAAATGCTGACGGGTCAGCCAAAACTGAATCATCATCAGTCCAGCACTGGCGATGGTTTGTCAGGCCTAAAAATGGGGTCATGGGCTTATCGGCAGCATGGATAGGTATCTTGCGTCAAAACTTCCGGGGAGAGATCCGGGGGGAAAAGATAACATGGAAAGATACGAGGGGTATTGAGAGGATAGATGGGAGAAACGAATTTTTGCCTAAACCCGCTGGTATTATCTCTCTCAGCACAAAATACTTGTTAGATGCTATTTTGTTGTTTTCTGAACAGTTTGCACCGTTTATTCTATCGGATTATCCAGTTAGAACAGCAAAAGCTTGATGCGGTACACTATGAGTTGGTTCAGGAGCAGGCGCAACGTCTCGCCCTCGTGGAGCACCGCGGTGCAGCGGTCGAGAACGTTGCAATGGCTGCGAATGTAAGTGCGGTAGTAGTTCTGTAGGAATACTGTAGGACACTCCTAGACCACGGTGTTGATTTTTGACAATAGCTGGAAGAGAATCTTTGAGAATAAGCAGTGATTTTATTCGAGCTCTGAATCAATCAAGAATGATCCTAAAGCATAGTTCTCATCCGACCTAGTTCTAGAAGATACGGAGTATTGTAGTTTTCGCTTCAGGCCTCGGTGCGTCGGCTCGCGAACAAGGTCGAGGCGATTGGCAAGGATCTCATCCAAGTCGTCGTCAGTTTCACCCGATATTATTCTGTTCTCAATTCCGTTTACTAGAACTACGACGAATTCATAAATTCAGAATCCATTCGATCAATGCCGGTACGACGACTGGACTGGAATATGAAGATTCCCGATTCCGAGATGTATTATCACGTATCCCTCCCTCCCCAACTTCTTTTTTCTTATCTCGTCTTCCTTCTTAGGACTCTCTCCCGAATTGTTAAGTTCCATGTTTCAATTCTCGTATATACCCTCTCTTGCTCAAAATTGTTTACTCACCACTGCTTGATTACTGTCCTCTGTGAATTATCCACCCCTGCCCCCCCCCTGTCTGTATTCATCCCCATTGGATCATTTTTGATCATGTAAGAACCATAATCGATTGATTAGGACTGCTTCGAATATCGTCGTGACTAGTTTTGATTGAAACACGAACTCGCAACCTCTCCTTCGCACTAATGGATGCCTACTTCTGTTGTCAAAGTTTTTCCTGTGTTATCTCTAGTAAGGCAAGTTTCTTTTGTAGTGTCTACGAAAATGTTGACTGCATGGATAGTTTCGATAAAGATGTCGAAATGTCCCGAACATTCCTATTAATTATTGCTAGTAAACCCGCAACGCGATACATATATTGTTATTATAGTTACTTGATCTAACGATCGCTTTTCCATAAGAGTTGGGTAAACGATATTTGTATATTTATTATGTCCTCCCTTCGCGGGTTTTCGAAATACACAAGCGAGGTTCACATATAATTTGGACAACCCTACTCACCTTCTTTGGGTCCTTCTTGATTTGTTTGTCGGGACAACACATCTTTCTGCTTCCCGTAAAGCAAAATCTAAAAAAAAAATAATCGATGTCATTTCGAAATACACCCATCTCGTATTTCAAGTTGTATCTTATTAACGACGCCAATCTACAGCGACCACTGCATTCATACATTCCGCTTCGTTTCCAACGATCGCACGGCATGGTCGGGTGAGAATTATGACGTCATATATTAAACATATACCAAAGGTTGCATGACGGTATTATTCTCATCCGATTTAGTGCCTATCAAACGTACGCAGAATCGCCTGCGAAGCTGCTTGTGGTATCTCCCGAGGCTGTTATCACGGTTGAGTATCCATCTTTGCACCAGCCCTGCTCGCAGAAGGGCGCGGTACCTGTCCAGTAGCACTGAAAACATGACATCATCATAACATATTGGGGTGTTGTTATTTTTTATTCAATGCTTTACAATTCTCAGTGACCAATGTATGCCCCCTTCTTTCTCACAACCTCCCTCCAGCGATTGGGCAGGGTCTCGATTCCTCTCTTCCAGAATGCGGGTTTCTTCGAGACCGTCCAGTTTACGAAAACCCTCACAACTTCATCTCGATTCTTGAACTTCTTTCCTTTGCAGAAGTCAGAGAGAGGGCGGAAGCAGTGGTAGTCGCATGGGGAGAGATCCGGGGAATACGGCGGATGGGGAATCCTCTCGATCTTCAGCTCGTCCATTTTCTTCTGGGTCATCTTCGCTCGATGTGGGCGAGCATTGTCCATCAGAAGAAGAATTTTGCCCTGGTTCAGGAGTCTGGGAGGGACTCTGATCGCGACTTCTTCCAGTTGTTCAGAGAAGAGGTCGGCATTGATGGCGGTTCCAGTAGGAAGGATCTCTTATTAGATTGGAACAAGTAATGATAGAAAGAATCAGTGAATTTCCTCATTTTCTTCAAGGGAACGGGTTTGTGCTTCGCATCGGTGTCGAAACACTGTTGTCTCTTCGCTGGGTTATTATACATGATTCACTCCTCGCGCATGTTTATTATGGAATCTGTTCATCGAAGATCCGATCTACGATGGAGCGATTTCCGACAGTAATTCAACACAACTGTATCAAAATATCGGCTATACTTCACCACTTCAACAAGTGTAGAAACTACGAGACTGATCCAACCCACATCCCACTTAACGTCAGAGTGACGCAATACATTGTTGACAAATAGATTGCGCAATCACTGCGTTTGATCGCTAACTGAATTTTTTCCGAAGCATTATACGAACTTTCCGGACACCCCAATATTAGAAATTGTCTATGCACTAGGAGCGCAATTCACCGTGATATTGGGGTGTCCGGAAAGTTCGTATAATGCTTCGGAAAAAAGTCAGTTCGAGAACAAATGCAGTGATTGCGCAATCTGTTTGTCAGCCATGTATTGCATCATTCTGACGTTGAGTAGTGAGAGGATTTAATCAGTCTCCTAGTTGCTACATTGATTCTTGTGATGGACTCCCATCTCTACCTCCGAGCAGTTTTACTTCATTACTACCGTCTTGGCCGATCCGTGAAGGAGGCCCACTCTGCCCTGGCCCAGTCGGAAGGAGCTGACGCCCCCTCCATACCCTTCTGCTATAAGTGGTTCTCCCGCTTCAAGAAAGGGGAGTTTGGTCTCGATGATCAACTCCGCTCTGGACGCCCTCCCTCCCTCGACCAGCCTCTCGTTCTCCGCACACTGAAGCGCAAGCCCATGGCCAATGTGCGTGAGTTGAAGAAGGATACTGGTACTCCCAGATCAACGGTGTCCGATATCCTCCATCGATCTGGGAAGAAGCCGAAACTCCCACAAGTGATTCCCCATGACCTCCCCCCCCCCGAACAGCTGAAAAATCGTGTTCAAGTCTGTCGGGAATTACTCCATCGTAGATCCAATCTTCGATGGGTCGATTCCATCATCGCTACAGATGAGAAGCGGATCACGTACGATAACCTTGTGAGGAGACTGCAATGGGTGGATGCAGATTAAAAGCCCACGCCCGTCCCGAAGAAGGAAGAGCACGGAAAGAAGGAACTCCTCTGCTTCTTCTTCTCAGTGCTCGGTCTCATCTACTGGGAGATCCTCGCCCCTGGCACCAGCATCAATGCCGACCTCTTCTCTGAACAACTGCAAGATGTCGCGATCTGAGTCCCTCCCAGACTCCTGAACCAGGGCAAAATTCTTCTTCTGATGGACAATGCTCGCCCACATCGAGCGAAGATGACCCAGAAGAAAATGGACGAGCTGAAGATCGAGAGGAATCCCCATCCACCGTATTCCCCGGATCTCTCCCCATGCGACTACCACTGCTTCCGCTCTCTCTCTGACTTCTGCAAAGGAAAGAAGTTCAAGAATCGAGATGAAGTTGTGAGGGCTTTCGTGAACTTTGCGGTCTCGAAGAAACCCGCATTCTGGAAGAGAGGAATCGAGACCCTGCCCAATCGCTGGAGGGAGGTAGTGAGAAAGAAGGGGGCATACATTGGTCACTGAGAATTGTAAAGCATTGAATAAAAAATAAAAACAAAAAATTATACGAACTTTCCGGACACCCCAATATATACAATAAGATTACACAGATAGTTCATAGTTAATTCTCCTCTGACAGAGCGATGAGACATAAAACTCACAATGTAGCACTCGGTGAGGACGAAGAGAAGAGAAGTCGCGATGAGACCTAGAATGTTCCATAATTATTCAGAATAGGACAATTATTCGTGTTCTGCACACTATGTATTCTTTCGCCCGCACAAACCCTCAACCCAGGGTATAAATGAATCACGGGAGGGGCCCTGGTGGCCAGAAACGTCAGAAGAAGCGCTCAGAAGGAATAGTGACTTACCTCTAAGCATTGTTCCCATCGTATGGTCGATGTCGATGCCTCTTTGGACCGATATTGAACTTTTATACTCAACTCATTGGTGATATTTGGAGGCGACGAAATGTAAATCGTTTCTCAATTTCTCACTATTAGCCGAATCAGAGAGTGCAGAGATTAGGCAAGATGAGAAGGTTTGAGGTCGGGAAAGGAAAGTAGTTTGTCCGAACGGGTGGTACGATATAAGGTCATGCAGACAAGCAAAAAGATGTTTGTGCGAACGGTTGAGAGGAGGAAAGGACGTGAGCTTTGTGTGTACCGGTGTATGCTGTGAACCGTTCATATTGTACACTCTCAACATTGTGAACACTTTCATCTCTCTAACATGGGAGATTATGGGCAAAGAGAATCAAGATCGATGATCTACGAACCGCCCAAATTAACCTCATTTTTTGCACTTATGTTCTCCGATTCAATAGCGTTCTCTGCAAGAACACAACTCGCGATATATCGTACGCGGTGAAATGTAGGAACGAAAAACGTGCAATTTCCAAAAATATCACGTTTTCTGGGTCAGTGTGAATTTACATTTCCACGACTTTTCCTTTTTTACACTGTTTTTTATATGTTGCCTAATATGCGATCAAGGTCAGGCACATTTATTTTCTGAACTGTTGTGGAAAGGACTATCGACGGTGCTGATTGCAATAATACAATGATCAGCTTCGTATTGTACTCGACCGGTTAAGCCTGACTGTACGTAGGCAGCACCTACAATTCTGCCCATACATCTGCGACCGAGTGAGGAATCAACTTCAATTATTTTTGCTGAAAAAATATGACTACTAGAAGTCTGAAAATGTTGAATTAGAATATTTAGATTTCAGTTAAATTGAAGAATAATCTGTTTTGCGCAAAGGGGTGGGACGAGGAAGGGATATGAGCTTTGTGTGTACCGGTGTGTGTTGTGAACCGTTCAATGTTTTCCACTCTCAACACACTGCACATCTTTCGTATCTCCAACATGAGATATAATGGAAAAGAGAAATAGGATCGACGAGCTCTTCTCCGCTCAAATTAACCTCGCTTTCGTTCCTTTGTTCTCCGACTTAAGGTGGCGATACATTTCTCGGTGTATTTGGAACCGTTCATTCTCAAAAACTGTACTACCAAATGTTAATCACTGGGACCAGGCAGCGAATATTGGATTTTATTTGCACATCCAGAATAGCAGCATGTAACACGTGTATCACGAGCCAGTGGAGGAGTGCGGGAACATTTTGAACAAAGTTGTGCCTGATTTTGTCCATATTAGAGTGGTACAATGCTCTAGGCGTAAGATTTCGAAAAACATGGGTCATTGGTTCCAGAGCCGGCATTTAGGAATTTTCCGGTTTTGCTTCCGGCTATGTTGAATCTCAGCTCCCAGATGAGCTGGAGAGATGGCGCCGGGCTCGAAATGTGCGGAAAATTATTTCCAAAAACTTTATTGTTTAGTGCAAAGCGATCCAACAAAAAATAAAAACGGGCCGTGCGAAAAACCAATTTTGGCCACAAAATAAAAATATTTTCCCTATCAAGAAGTAGAGTGATACAGATTTTTAATGCAGATTATGAAAGAAGAAGTGTAATTGTACAATATAAAAATATAAAAACCAAATTCGATCAGCCTTCAACTTGGCATTTTTAACACAAACATGCCACTATGAAGAAAAAGTCAAAAAATGCATTTTTGTGAACTCTGATTTTCCTTCTTTAAACGCTCAAATATGGTTGTTTGTGAAAAGCATGAGTTCAAAATCGTCTTCTGGAGCATGGTTATACTCATATTTTTCAATTATAAATTTTTATTAAAAATTTTGCAAATTTTCGAAATATCTTGGCACGTCGTGCTCATCCTTGAAGAACTATGCCCCCAAAAGACGATTTTCAACTCATGCTTTTAAGCAACAACAATATTTCAGCGTTTAAAGAAGAAAAATCAGAGTTCACAAAAATGCATTTTTTCGACTTTTTCTTCATAGTGGCATGTTTGTGTAAAAAATGCCAAGTTGAAGGCAGATCGAATTTGGTTTTTATATTTTTATATTGTACACTTACACTTCTTCTTTCATAATCTGCATTAAATATCTGTATCACTCTACTCCGTGATAGGGAAAATATTTTTGTTTTGTGGCCAAAATTGATTTTTCGCACGGCTCGTTTCTATTTTTCGTCAAATCGCTTTGCACTAAACAGTAAAGTTTTTGGAAATAATTTTCCGCACATTTTGAGCCCGGCGCCATCTCTCCAGCTCGTCTGGGAGCTGAGATTCGGTATGGCCGGAAGCAAAACCGGAAAATTCCTAAATGCTGGCTCTGGAACCAATGACTCTTATTTTTCGAAATCTTACGCCTGGGGTATTTTAACACTATAATAAGAGTCGAATCTGGAACAATTTTTTTGTAAATGTTCCTGAGGGTGTGATTTTCCATCCACTGGCTCGTGATACACGTGGTAAATGTTCGGAAATATATCGTCAATGAAATGTTCGTAATTCGGGTCACGGTCTCTGCATTATACACACTCTTTCGACCGATGGAAGGGCGAGATAGTGTGCAGAATACAGAGACCGTGGTTTCATTTGTCGAACTCTACAATGAAACACGGTTGGAGGAAGATGGAATCTTTGCTCTTTCACTGTCTCTCTTCAGGCTGCCCAAAGGAGGAATTGTCGGATGAAGCGCCTGCGGAACTCCATGGATTCGTAATTGAACATTTTATTTTTATAGGATGATTCTCAGCAAACGCGGGCCCGGTTGAGATATGTTTCAAAAAGGGTGAAAATCTAAGGTGCACTCTCGGTCGTTGCATGCCCTTTATGGTCGCTTTACACACTGCCAACTAGTCGTAACTTACGTCAAATAGAAGATACGACAATTTGGTTGTGGGGATACCAGTATGGATTTGGTGAGCCACAAAACAGCCGTGTAATTTTTTTAAAGTTAACTTTGCTGATATTACTCCTTTCAGCTTAGCGGAAAAATTAATTCCGTGAAGGAGAGCGCTGCTTCAAAATGATCGAACAGAGTCCAGTCAGCCAAGAACATATCACAGTGTCAGTTTTGCCATGATATTGTAAGGCAATGATTTTTGCGTGTATCTTTTATTTATGAACCGTTCATTCTTTCCACTCTCAAAAGAATAGAGCAATCGTCTGACTCTCTTCAGTTTGCACGCTCACTCGTCTCTAAGATCAATGAGAGAGCGTGCAAACTGAAAAGAGTCAGGCCATTGCTCAAAGAATCTCCTCAATCCAAGTTCGTATTCGTTTTCAGAATGCGTGCAATCTTCGTCCTCACCAATTATCGTCATTGCCACAGGTGTAATCACAAGGATTATAATGAATTACGACTTCCGGAGATTCATTTAATCATTCTATATATACACTCTCTCTAGTAGAACAAGCAAAATGAGCAACATACACCATCCCTCTTCCTCGCACATGAACATACAACGTTTGATGGCACATGATTCTATAACACTGGTAGATATATTATAGAAACGAGTGATTTGCACGAAATACGACATTCGGGGCTGCTAGGTGAAAATTGATTGTAAAGAAAAAAATGTTGCCAAACCGGAACTTTGAGATTAATGCATCCACGGGTTTTTTCTTTGCTTTTCAGATATGATTTCACCTTCTCAAATCGTTGGCAAATTGGCAATGAATCAACCGCTTTCTCAATTTTTCCGATGTTTCATGCCTATCAAAGCATTGTCTGAGCTTAGGAACGGCTTGGCAAGCAACCTCTCCTCATTCTGCATACACTCTCTCCTATCTGGTCAGCAAGAAATGACGCAGAACTATGAGATTCATTTCTCTGTGTAGCCCTCCCGAGCATGGCTACTTAAGGGTGAGCGCTGGCCAGAGTGGTAAGTATGATTCCTTACAGCTCTCCTCTCCCTTCTCCTTCTTGGTTCAGTTTCTTCCGATCGTCTTCGATTCCATCTGGAGTATCTCATCGACAGGTAGGGTTTGATTTGTAGAAAATCGTCAGACATCAGACATATCTGGTGTGTCACTCCAAGTGGCGCCCAAACTTGGTCGCCACTTGGGCGCCCTCTATCTCCTTATTACACGCTCTCTCATATCTCTGACCGAACCCCTGACCGAAGGGATCTGACCGAAGTGATCGAGTAAATTTTCAAGTCCCAACTTGATCTCAACAGAGATACGATATAGCGTGTAATAAGGAGAGAGAGGGCGCCCAAGTGGCGACCAAGCTTGGGCACCACTTGGAGTGGCACACCAGAGATGGTAGTTGAATAGTAATCGAGTGTAGAATGAATATATTACTTTCGAAAAAAATCCATATCTCATCGACAGGAATGTCTCGGCTTGCGATGACTTCTACCATCACGTCTGCTCGCAGTCCGTCGACCCGAACGAGTTTTTCATCAATCAAGTGAAAGATCTTTTCGTCAATGCCACTCACAGACTTCGCCCCAACGCCATGAAGAACAATCCCATTGCGGTGAGAAATTTGACAATATTCAAACGAAATCGGCATGTTTTGAAGTTAAGAGACCCGCTCCGTATAGGACTATCTTTAGTCCCATAGTACTTTCCCAGCCAGACTGGCAAGATATCATGCATAAATGAGGATACGATCTCTTCCGATTCCATATCTATTTCAGTACGACTTAGGACTTGCAAGCGAGCAGCAACCCACGGTCGAGGACAACAAATACGCAGATGATGCGAGGGAAAGGTCGTGATGTTTTGCTTAAAAAATTCGTTATTAATTATATGCCTAATTTGTTCAATTTTAGGTGTGGAGAAAACGTCGCTTGCTACGTGTCTGATCAGTATGCGTATGCTAACATCATTGGGAGATTCGTTGCAGATCCTAGAGTGAGTGATTGGAATTAGTGATGGCAAATCGGGCAATAGGTCGGATGAGAACTATGACGTCATGACGCCTTTGATATATCCGACTTCCTCAATTATAATTTGAAAAGATCGCTAAAATATGACGAAAAAATGACAGAATGGAATGGAGATATCAAAGGCGCATTTGATAAATAATGCTATATCAAAGGCGGCATGACGTCATAACTCTCATCCGACCCAGTGCCGTCAAATCGACTCCTCGTTATACTCTCCTTCTCTTTCAGACTTTTAAGATATGATTTGACAACGCCAAATATATTGACGAATTACGTAAAACAACAACCACTTCTATCAGAAGACTCCACTCGACGTCAACGAGACATCCAGTGAAACTATCGACCGTCTCATCTCGGACACTTCAGCAATGATAGAAGACCTTATCCGAGCAGTGCCACCACCCTTCTCATCTGTACTGCACAACGATTCAGTGAGTGATTATTGCATAATTAATTAATTAATTAATTAACATTGTATCAGGCGGCCGCCTTCTTCAATTCCCTACAATCACGCGCTGAAATGATCGAATTCATGAAATCGAATAGCACCCTCTCAAATTTCCACGATATTTGCGATGTCGCTGAAACGATGAAGACTAAGATGGTCGAATACATCGAGGTTTTGTGTACAGTTTCCCCCCTTTAAAACGATCGGTTTAGACGACCCAATGGCTGCACGGTGACGAGATGAGTGACATCACTCGAGAGAAAATCAAAGAAATGGTGGCGAACATTCAAGTTTACCACGACTTCGATGAACATGACAAGAACATGAGTTACATACTCAAGATTAATCGCGATTTCAATGACTTGTATTTCTCACACAAACGGTAAGTTTTTTAAAAATAATGTTTGATACAATTATATTATATAACAGGAAAAGCGGTGTTGCCGCTTTGGATATGTTGGCTGGATTGAACATTGCATATGCAAATCTACTGATGAATGTCTATAATACGCATAAAATACGAGGTATGCATAAAATGAACTATATTGTATGCGATTGGCGTACTTTATTGGATTAATGGCTCAATATTAATCGTTCACGGCAAAATTTTTTTTTAGAACAAGTTCTTCAAAAGGATTGATAAAAATTTCGGCTACAACGCATTTTTCGAAGGCTCAGTCACAATGTTAGCTCCGTTTATACATCGAGACCTCTTCACTTCCGAAATTCTGAGAGAGGTACGCATACATTCAGAATGATTCTCTTATAGGAAAGATTGTGTATTTTCGGGAAGTTGCTTCAGGTCCTCCAGAAGATTAACTCATCTGAAATATATCTGTAATGATAAAAAATCCATTAATATAACTCTATTAATCATATTTATCATTTTTAGCCCTTCATCACGTATTATGTGCTCGGCCACGAACTCTACCATTCTCTCTTCAGCGGCGCCCTAAAGTTTGACCACAGGGATGAATGCATAATGAATCACTACCAGCGAACGTGCTCGAAATTTGCGATAGTTCAGTTATTTTCGCTATTATCGATGAAAACGAGATCACTAGGGCGCCTGCACCAGTGGCAGTCACACATTCGAAGAAGATGCACCGGACGTCGAGTCAAACCGGCTACTCTAGGGCCTCCTGCGAGAGTGGTACAGCGACCAAGAACTGGTATGCTCTAGAGCTGGAAATGCATGTCATCGTTCCTTACTCATGTGCATGCTTGTTTATGTTTATTGTGTATTTATCTTTATTATCATGCTTATTTACTCATGTACAGTAGCGCCGGAAAGTATTCATACGATTTGATTTTTTCATATAACTTTTTCTGCAGTTGACTTAGCAAGTTAAACGTTGTAGCGCTATATATCATACCCATCGAAGAATACGATGCGGGTATTGCGTCATCACGTGCACCTTAACGGATTGCGTAGTGATGACGCAATGGAATTTCACTTTTTCAAACAGGCGTTATTCTTATACAGATTTTTTCCAGCTTTCCAAACTTTCTGACGTTGGAGATAGGACCGAGGTCTATCCAGAATAAAAATTTGAAATTGCTACTCGGTCGCACATTTGCTGCAGCCTTGCTGCAAAATAGATGTAAAAAATTAAGATATCGGCTCCTAGTCAAGATAGAGACTGCTTCAAGGCATAAAAATGATCGTAATCATGAGTCCAGGTGATCCTGAGAATATGAAGACAATATCTCAATATTTGCCTTCAGGGCAAGGAAAAATCACTTTTTCACATGACCACTATTTGGAGATTCATAAATTTTCGGAAAATCTGTATAAAAATCTGATTTTTGCTTAGGCATGTTCAAAATGTCTTATATATGATTCCCAACTTTTTAGAGTGTTTGGATATATTTCCTGCCCGCGGCGTGCGCTTGCAAGAGGCACTTTCGAGTCCCCGACCCGCTATTTTCGTCTGCACTCTTTCTACAGATGTGCCCAAAGTTATTAAAACATTTCAAAAAGTTGGGAATCGTTTATTCAGAACATGTTTGACATGCACACACAATAACAATTGATTTCCTTAACTTTCCCACAACCTTGTTTCCGAAGGGTCCTGCCTTTAGGACCACGGCGCACCTCCGAAAACCGAACGCCGCGGGCAGGAAAGATCTCCAAACAAAAAGTTGGGAATCATATATATAAGACATTTTGATCATGCCTAAGCAAAAACCAGATTTCTAAACAGATTTCCCGAAAAGTTATGAATCTCCAAAAAGTGGTCATGTGAAAAAGTGATTTTTTAATGCTCTGAGGGCAAATATTGAGATATTGTTTTCATATTCTCAGGATCATCTGGACTCATGATGGGGATCATTTTGATGCCTTGAAGCAGTCTCTATCCTGACTAGGAGCCGATATCTTATTTTTTTACATCGATTTTGCAGCAAGGCTGCAGCCAATGTGCGACCGAGCAGCAACTTCAAATTTTAATTCTGGATAGACCTCGGTCCTATCTCCAACGTCAGAAAGTTTGGAAAGCTGGAAAAAATCTGTATAAGAATAACGCCTGTTTGAAAAAGTGAAATTCCATTGCGTCATCACTACGCAATCCGTTAAGGTGCACGTGATGACGCAATACCCACATCATATTCTTCGATGGGTATGATATATAGCGCTACAACGTTTAACTTGCTAAGTCAACTGCAGAAAAGGTTATATGAAAAAATCAAATCGTATGAATACTTTCCGGCGCTACTGTACATGTCGCATTACCTAACGGTAGTATTGCCAACGAAGTTCAATGATATATGTGGAATTTGCTTTTTCATGGTTGCCATTGCAGCATGCGGAAATTCAAGATCTCGATGTGACTCTTGAATAGGCCTTCTTCTACTATGTCGCCAGCGGATGGTGCACGAGAACCGTAAGGGAGATATTTATCCATTAATTCATGAAATTGTTCTTAGGAGGAACGAACTGAAGAGAAAGCGAACAAGGATCCGCATTCAGCGGCAAATATCCGAATTAACGGTGGATTCTCGGTCATGCCCGAATTCTCGGCTGCCTTCGGATGCAAAGAGGGCGACCCGATGTTCATCAAGAAGGAAGAGTCGTGCTACGTGTTCGGCCCCAATTCGGCTTAATTGTTCAACTGAAATTCATCATGCAATAAATGTATCTGTACTACAAAATTGTGAAGAATTATGAGCTTGCGTAACTCTTCCCAGACCTTCAAGTAGGTACCATCGGAACCGCTTCGGAGAGCTCTTTTAAATTGGTGAGCCTTGATCATTAATCTTGGTCGTTTTGCATAGCATCTTGGCTCCCATGCGTCGCCCAGGCCTTGTACTTTAACAATTCGAACGCGCTTGGAGAGTACTTTAAAGATTTGGTATTGCCTACATCATGACAATAAAAAAATATTTAAAAAATGACAATAATCATTTTTTTGGATATAGCTCTCTTTGAGTCATCGTCCTTACTACAGACTCGGTGGCTTATCATTGTCGACCTCGTACCTCTTTGGAAAGGCCCATGTAAACTTTACATAAAATAAATTGCACGTGTATCCAAACCGGATCCCTTTCGAGTGATTAATACATCCTCGAGGTTCTCTTCCTTTACTTTTCAGATATGATTTCATTCTCTCGAATCCTTGGTGAATTGGAAATGAATCATCCCCGAAATTTTCCTTAAACAATGACGATGATTCCTTCCTATCAAATCATTGTTTAGGAATGGCTTGGCAAGCAATCTCTCTTCATTCTGCATACACTTTTATATGTCCAATTAGCTAAAACCAAACTGAGTGAAGAGTGCCGTTTCCTCTTTACCATGGGTACTTAAGGGTGAGCGCTAGTCATAATAGCAAGGATGATTCCTAAAGCTCTCCTCTTCCTTCTCCTGCTTGCTTCACAGCGTGTCAGAGCGGACAATCTGACGGCGGAGATCAATTTTCGCACTCTCGATTGCGCTAGATCGAAGTGAATTTACTGAATAAAAATATTCGATGAAACATATTCCACCTTGATGATTTCAGGGCAAAATATAGTGAAATGATTAATACGTTTTGTGAAACTCATTTTGAAACAACAATGTCGGAACGAAATTCATGTCGATTTTCAAATGAGAACTAGTCTGAGCTCAATATCGGCAGACCATACATGTGGGTTATTTTATGAATCCTCATTAGTAGCTCTACAATTGCAACAGACAGATTTTTGATATTGTTTTTTGTATTCGAGTAATCATGGAAAATGCAAATTGTGTTGCACATTTTTAGCTTTTTTTCGAATACTAAAAACAATATCAAAAATCTGTCTGTTGCAGTTGTAGAGCTACACATGTGGATTCAGAAAATAACCCACATGTAGGGTCTCCCGATATTATGCTCAGACTAGTTCTCATTTGCAGATGAAAATGCATATTAAAAAATAAATGATTAATAGAAAATCCAGGGAGCGAGATAAAAATACCAAATTTTAATAGTAGGTACATGGAGAATGGCTTAGAATACTAGCCAATCGGCATTTGCTAATTTTAATTTACAAATTTAGTTATGGCGCAAGTTTCAGCTACTTCCAACTTAACATGACCGATCAGAGACAGGGAATGGAGAGAAATGGCCCGCCGCGAGAACAAAGGAGTTTGTCCGCTCTGACACGCTGTGTGCTTCCGTCTATTCCGATCGTCAACGATTGGATTTTTTTTTGATTAATTTCCATTCAATTATATGACGGCCTGGAAGAATATAGCCAATTTCCGAGTGTCCATTAGAATGAACTCGAAAAATCACATTTTTCCACTCCGCATCTCTATCGCTACCAAATGATATTTCGATGTCACTGCTACTTCTCCAATGTTTCGATTATGATCTTGCATTTACAAAAATAGATACACATCGACACAAGAATAATTATTATTGGAAAGATCGTGTGAAGACCGATTTATTATCGATTGGATACTCAAGAATTGGGACCAAAGACGTAGCAGGACTCTTCCTTCTTGATGAACATCGGGTCGCCTTCTTTGCATCCAAACGCCGCCGAGAATTCAGGCATGAGCGACAGTCCAGCATTAATTCGGATGTTTTTCGCCGAATGCGGATCGTAGTCGGCCCATGCTTGAGAGCGTACCTCTTAAAAGTGTATGCATAAATATTCGCGCTATTATCCAGGTCGGATATGGTATACTATCACACTGTCTGATGGAAATGTTTTTTTATGAAAATATTGGGAGAGGTTCCTTTATGGTTGTAAACCGTGCGAGAGAGAAATTAAAGACGGCGGATGGAATTTGCCTTTCAAGCCGAATTTTTCACAAAAAATGATAGTTTTTTTAAATATTTTATATTTCAAATGACAGTAAGAATCCGATCTAGTGAATGCATATAAATGTTTAACCGAACAAGTTATACTCACGTCTCTTGCACATGCTGAGCTCGCCGTATAGTAGAAGAAGGCCTGTTCGAGAGTCGTGTCAAGACCATCTATTTCATTATTCTGCAATGGCATAGTTGACAGTCATTGCTAGTTATCACGAAAATTCGAAACCTGGTTTCGAAAAAAAATCAGAACGCTACTACTCACTGTTTGTTGACTGCCGTATAGATCGCGGAAAATACTGTACGCAAGCCGGTTTGATTCCACGTCTGGCGTATCTTCGTTGAACGTATGATATCCACTGGCGCACGCGCCCTGAATATGATTTTCGATCGAAAGCAGTAAAATATAACTAAACTTTTGCAAACTTGGAACACGATTTCTGGAAGTGATTCATAACACATTCGCCTCTCTGGCCGTACAGCTCGTGCGAGTCTGGAGATTTTTTCGAGAAGAGAGAATGGTAGAGTTCGTGACCAAGACCGTGATATGTTATGAAGGGCTAAATTAGATAAATTGGTTGAATTACTGAATCAAATGCCGTACCTCTCTCAGTATTTCAGATGTGAATGCGTCCCGGAGCATAAGTGGAGCGTGCATCGTAACTGTTGTAGTTACAGCATCGAAGAAAGCATTGAATTCAAAGTTCTTGATAATTCGACTGACAAGAATTTCCTAAACTGAATCGTGAGGTACTGGGCAGAATCATACTATGTTTTCATTGGCATGCTCTCTCTATAAAATTGTATGTATATGAAAGAATCAACAAAAATAAAACACATTTTTCAAATACCTCCTTCGTATTTTCAACCTTCGCGAACAATTCGTCGTAAGCATAGCGCAATCCGACTAGAAGATCCAGCGCGGCCACGCCAGTTTTCCTGATGATTCAATTCAATTAGTTGTCACATCAGGCAGTAATGATTATAGGACCATATTCTTCGTAGGCTGAACTTCACCGTTTTCTGAAGCAACATTGTTTCAAATTGATTGCTTACCGTTCGTTGGTGAAATACAGGTCATTGAAATCGCGATTTGTCTTGAGTATGTAAGTCAGGTTCTTGTCATGCTCGTCAAAATCGTGATAAACTTGAATGTTCGCCACTCTTTCCTTGATTTTCTCTCTAATTTTGTCACTTTTCTCGTCGCCGTGAAGCCAGTTCGAGGCCTGGATTTGTCATACAATTTATTTTTTTTTGGAATAAAGATAGGTCAAAGGCAGCAACCGAGCTAGTATTTGACCAGAAACTTATCATTTGACCAGAATCCGATCTAGTATATGACCAGAAACTTAGCATTTGACCAGAATCCGATCTAGTATTTGACCAGAAACTTATGATCACATTGGCTTATCGTGTTACTTACTAGAAAGGATGAGAAAAATGCCCCTTTCCAGTCTCTCAATACCTCAATGCTTTCGACCATTTTCGCCTTCATTGTTTCAGCGATTTCACAAATATCGTGAAAATTCGAGAATGAGCTATTCCATTTCATGAATTCAATCATCTCCGCACGCGATTGCAATGCGTTGAAGAAGCTGACCGTCTGAAACCAATTGACATATGCAAGTTCGAAATAACCAGTTACTTATTCATTCTCTAATATGTGAGAGAAGGCTGTTGGCACAGCTTTGATCATGCCTTCGATCATTGCAGAATTATCAAAGATGATAAGGCTGATGATCGAACTGGGCTCATCGTTGGATTCAAATGATGTCATCTGAGGATACAGTGTTTTCTAGGCTGTGATTTATAAATAATCATTACTTACTCTGGGAGTAACGGAGAATTTATTACTTAGGCGCCCATAAACCTGTTGATCAACAATGTAACACGTGATGTTTTCGTTGCACCTGGAATAATTCTAGTAAGCGAAAGAACATCAAATATGCCCAACCTTTTTCTCGCAAAATCCTCATATTTGCTATCCTCGACTTGAGGCTGCTGCTTTTGTGAAAGCTCTAAGTCGTACTGAAAATTTATGAGATAGTTAATATAGTTTGTCGTTTTACTAGAACCGTTTCGTGTAGGTGTCCTTTCTGTCCCTATTTTAGTTTAACCCTTATTCATAGAATAACTATTTTGAAGTTTCTCACCGCGATAGGGCTGTTCTTCATTGCTTGGGGGCGAAGTCTGTGAGTGGCATTGACGAAAATTTCCTTCACTTGATTGATGAAGAATTCGTTGGGGTCGACGGACTGCGAGCAGACGTGATGGTAGAAGTCATCGCAAGCGGAGACATTCCTGTCGATGAGATACTCCAGATGGAATCGAAGACGATCCGAAGAGACGGCACCAAGCAGAAGAAGGGGAAGAAGAACTATAGGAAACATCCTTGTCAGTATGACTAGCGCTCACCCTTAAGTACCCATGCTATGGATGCTTTAGCAGAAAGTAAATCTCTTAATTCTGATAGATATCTTGCTTATTAGACAGTTGAGAGTGTATGCAGAAGGGAGAGAGCTTGGCAATCCGTTCCTAGCCCACGCAATGCTTTGTTCGGAGTGAAACATCGGCATTGTTTAAGGAAAATGCTAGACTGATTCATTGCCAATTTGCCGAGGATTCGAGAGGATGAAATCATATCTGAAAAGTAAAGAAGGAAAACAGCGTGGATGCATTAATCACGTGCATTAGATCCGGTTAGGTTTCCTCACCTGTGATTTCGTTCCATACGTTTTATAAATTCCATCAAAAATAAATTCACAACAGGAAAGGCAGCGAGGGCAGGTTGGACTTTTTGAATGAAACATAATTGGATCGAAAGATCATCATAATCTAGGACTTTATATGTTTTCCATGTCTGCTGAAGGCATATGTGCATGCCTGGACTCATAGTGATGCGACATGCAAAATTAGTTCATTTCTGAGGCTACGTTCCGAATCATCACATCCTCCCAGCCTTTAGTTGTGAGAATGTGATCCTCGTTCGATCCCGCTATGTCTCGATCACAACCGCAAGCCTATTCTCGCTGTTTTTCCTTGTACGAGCTTGTATTTGTCTCTGGCACTTCTTACGAAGTGATCTCTGTTCGGACAAGTGACTTCTACAACATCCACGCTTTCAATGCGAGTGGCTCCGAATGATCATGCTATATGTATTGCAGGTATATTTATGCGAAGTGCGAATTGAACAATCAAGCCGAATCGGGCCCGAACACATAGCACGAATCTTCCTTCTTCATGAACATCGGGTCGCCTTCTTTGCATCCAAATGCAGCCGAGAATTCCGGCATGAGCGAGAACCCACCGTTAATTCTGACATTTTTTGCTGAATGTCTATCCTTCTGCGCTTTTTCGGCCGTCCGTTCCACCTGCGTATGAAGGTTTAAAATTTAAAAAAAAATGCAAGTCAGATCGTCGTCTTGTTCACTGTCACAGGCTGCTTACCATATTCTCTCATACTCTACAGTACTATAGTCTACAGCGCATATTAAGCCATACTCTCTCTCAAAAATGAGCGACCTGTGTCGTTTCTTCAAATGAGTATTTTTGCTTACAGTTTTCTCACACCATGTGCTAGCGACGTAGTAGAAGTACGCCTGCTCAAGAGTCGTGTCTAGACCTTCGATTTCAGCTTCCTGCAATGATATCCATTTCGGACTTCACGGAGCATAACTCATATGATTCATATTCGTTTTCGCTTGCAAAATTACCGACACCGCAAAGAGTGAGAGAGAATGAGTGGAAAATTCAAACTAATACTCACTAGTTGCTTATCGCTGTACCACTCTCGGAGGAGTCTGTAGAGGAGCCGATTTGATTCCACATCCGGCGAATCTTCATAGAACGTGTGCTTTCCACTGGTACATGCGCCCTAGAGAGGATTTCTTCGATCGAAAGTAACGAAATACAACTGAACTATCGCAAACTTCGAGCACGTTCGCTGGTAGTGATTCATAATACATTCGCCTCTGTGCGCATACAACGCATCTAGGGCTGGGCCGCCACCGCCGAACAGAGAATGGTACAGTTCGTGGCCAAGCACATGATACGTGATGAAGGGCTGAATTAGGTGATTAAGCTAATGTCTCGTTGTCTACGTTTTTAATAAGCTATTTTCAGTTTCCCCCTGAAATCTTACATAATAAACAATAAAACTTTCTTGTGCCGTTCCCCTATCTGGCGTGGTCGTTGGCTAAGGCGGGGCCCTTCATTTTGATACGGATTTTGAGGGGGAGCTCAAAGTTATCCGAGGGCCCCGCATATTCAGATATAGGCATGGGCACTATTTTTCTGAACCAAATACCTCTTTAAGAATTTCAGAAGTGAATGAGTCTCGGAGCATAAGCGGAGCAAACATCGTAACTGTTTTGGTGAGCTCTTCGTAGAATGCGTTGTAGCCGAAATTGCCATCAACACGATCGACAAAAATGCTCTGAACAGAGGCAATTGTTATTCAGACTAGTTTTGAGATGTTGTTATTGTTGACATGTTATTATTTTTATTGTTGGCATTGTTGTTATTGTTGATATTGTTAGATATTGTTATTGTTGAGATTTACAATTCTCATCGAAAGCACTCGCGTATAATCAACTGGCATTGTTCCAATAAAATGCGTTAAACGCAAAACATAGAACCATTTTGTGAATACCTCTCCAACACTCGACTGTAACTCTTCGACCGCATTGTGTAATCTGACCAGCACATCCAAAGCGGCAATGCCAGATCGTCTACGATGTCATTGCACATAGCTAATAGATAACGCATACCTTTCATTTGTGAAATACAATTCATTTAAATCGCGATTCATCTTGAGTATGTAGGTCATGTTCTGGTCATATTCATCGAAATCATGATATATTTGAATTTCTGACACTCTTTCCTTGATTTTCTCTCGAATGAAGTCACTTATCTCGTCACCGTGCAGCCATTTGGACGACTTAACCGATGAATTCAGAGAGTGCAAATACTACAAGCCAACCCCTATATAGTCCACAATCTTAGACTTCATCGTTTCTGCAATATCACAAATATCGTGAAAATTCGAGAATGAAGCATTCGATTTCATGAATTCGATCATTTCGGCACGTGATTGTAGGGAATTGAAGAAGACGACGGCCTAAAACCAATTTGTATTAATATATTATTTAAATATTTAGGTAATTAAGTTAATTAGTTAAGGTATTCTTAATAATTAATTATGCAATAACCACTTACTGAGTCGTTGAGGAGTACTGAGGAGAAGGGTGGTGGCACTGCGCGGATCAAGTCGTCGATCATTTTCGATGTATCAGCGACGATTCGGTCGATAAAAGCACTCGATGTCTCGTTGACGTCGTGTCGTCAGCTGTGCCTCTAGAACCTCGAGGCTGAACTGAAATGGAGATGGATTTGCTTCTTGATTATCACAGGTATTACCATCTATAATTCGGGGTAGATATATAATATGCACAATTATTCGTGCGGAATATTTTCGAAAAAAATACAATTAACAGCTACGCTTTCATCTTTTAATCACTCACTGTGGGATCGAATCGACGAATTTGATAAATGCTGTTTCCATACGTCTTCTGATCAGAATCATAGCACTCTTCGTCTTCTCCACACCTACAATTCGATTAATCTGGATAAGAAAATCATAATTCCCAACCTCTTTCTCATATCTTCGGCGTATTTATTGTCCTCGACAGTGGGTTCCTGATCCTTTGCATGCTCCAGGTCGTACTGAAATCGAGAATAGATCGGTTATTCATTCTAGCCAGTTCCCTCATCTCCCGATACCCATCCCTTTACTGAGATTGCTGTGCTTATTACATAGTTTCAAAACATGTCGATATCGCGTAAATATAATGCAAATTCTCACCGCAATCGGGCTGTTCTTCATGACTTTTGGTCGAAGTCTGTGAGTGGCATTAGCAAATAGTGTTTCCACTTGGCTCTTGAAGAACTCAGCGGGGTCGACGGACTGGGAACATACATGGTGGTAGAAGTCATCGCAAGCGGAGATATTCCTGTCGATGAAATACGGTTTTTTTTCTCGAAATTATGCTGTTCATTATAACTCTGCAACCTTTCTCTACTGCATTTATTCTAGTATCCTTTAACATAGCAAACCCTACCTACCGTTACTGATCACTATTTCTATGAAAAAATCTTTGCTACTGATCAATATTCCCATCAACTTTTCTAAGGACTCAAAAGTCGATCAAACACGAAACCAATCCAAAAACCGGGTCATCACCTGTCGATGAGATACTTCAGATGAAATCTCAGTCGATCTGAAGAGACTGAACCAAGCAGGAGGAGGAAGAGGAAAGTTGTTGGCATCATCCTTGTCAGTATTACTAGCGCTTACCCTTAAGTACGAGCGAGAGAGAGAGAGAAAAAAAAAAACGATTTTAAAAATGACTCTTCATTATGCATTATCTCTAGCTGATCAGACATGTGAGGGTGTACGCAGAATGATGATATCGATGCCGTCCCCAAACCCGGATACTGATTTGTTAGACTTAATAGCAGTGAAACATCAACGTTATTAAGGGATAATTTTGGGTTGATTCATTGTCAATTTGATTCCAGGGGATGAAATCATATCTTCGAGGAAAAAAAAGAAATCGTGTGTATGCATTAATCATTCGGAATAGATCCGGTTTGGCTACAATTATTTTCCTTTCTGCGTCAGGGGTGCCAAAGGGGTCGGTGATTAGAGGCCACCGGATTAGATATACAATAACACGATATTTATGTGTTGTTGCTTTCTGGGCGCAGAGATGTGGGGTCAAAAAAGGTCGTTCTTAGAGATAAACAATACCTTTACATGGCATTTTCAGAATAAATTCGAACAGATAAAATGGCAAAAAATATTCTGCCAACGCCTGCGGGTACACTCTTACTTTTTGGGTTCATCCGTCCGGTGAGTTCTCATCCTTGTGGGTCTCCGAACTCCGTTTTATGCAGCCGTCCAAAATCCAGACAAAATTTTGTTAAGATTGAAATATCGTTTGAGTTAACAGCCAAATTATCAGCGATTCAAGAATATGAAATCATATTTGAAACGATAGTAGTTTGAGTAACACCCGGTACATGAAAAAGAAAAAGAAGCATACAAGTGTTTCCTTGTCAATGCACCGTAGATAAGAGAATAGCAGGAGGAATGATAATAACTCATGGGTTGTCACGGAGAATCATAGTATTATCATGGAGGAGAGAATCAATAATATTACACAGCGTGTCAAAGGGGGGAGAAAATATTATTTGCGCGGCCCGACTTTCCGGATTAACAAGACAAGTGGTCTGAAATGCTAGATTTTAGATACATTCGCGCTTGCTGTGGCTGAATGAGGAAGGAATCGAATCAAAGCTCTAGGTTGATTTGGGGGCAAAGGGCACATTTCTCCTTTCTGAACCTTTCTGAACCTTTCTTTCTTTGAACCTTTTTTAAAACTTTTAGGCACCTTTCTGAACAAACGATATATTTTTAGCTTCACTCCCCTAGGAGGAGATGTCTATAGAGTGGGCAAAACAGTCTATTTTCACACGATTGCTATAGGATTGCATTATGTTTCAGCCAAGAATGACGATTCATCTTTCAGATTAGCTAAGAATTCTGTCGGAATCGAGTATGATGGATCTGTTTCACCATAATATTATTATCGGATACTATGCTTCTACGATATTGGGGCTGAATTTCCAAAGACCGACTCGGAGGTCGAAAAATAAGCACAGTGATAAGCAGATTTCGCTCCGAGAATCGATGGGCTACGCAAATGAACCTATTTCCCCCATATGACATGCTGTGCACACCCCGTCAAGAAGGGGAAAATAGCTCATTTGCGTGGCAGATCGATTTTCTGCTCGATTTCGCTCTCTCACTGTGATCAATAACCAGCCCTTGAATCGGTTTATGGAAAATCTCGCAATTCACCTCTACTTCATTCCCAATCTCATGAAATTGTTGTGAAGCGTATCCAGATTGATTTGAATTCAATAACGTCGCATTTCTCCCATGGTCGTTCCGAGGTGAAACATATCCTAATTTTCAATTGCCCAATAACATCTGGACATTGTTATATATTTTCGATGAAACATAACAAATTTCGATGAAAATAGCCTTGATTTGCGCACCTTAGACCCTACTCCTCAGAGGAGGATGAAGCTATCAACGTGGCGATTGTGCAGAAAGTTGCGCAAACCCCTTGCCCACAATCTGATATCATAGATTTTTCAATTTCATCCTTATTCTTTTGCTACATCCCTTAGAGTGCGCCAAAGTCGGTGAAATAGCCTAAACACGACTGTTTTGCGCACCTTAGACCCTACTCCTCAGAGGAGGATGAAGCTATCGACATGGCGAGTGCGCAGAAAGTTGCGCAAAACACTTGCCCACAATCTGATAGCACATAATTTTCAATTTCCAACTAATCCCTTCGCTACGTCAACTAGAGTGCGCGAAAGTCAGTGAAAACCCCTAAAAACGACGGTTTTGAGCACCTTAGACCATACTCCTCAGAGGGGAATGACGCTATCGATATGGCGATTGTGCAGAAAGATGTGCAAACCCCTTGCCCACAATCACAGATTTTTCAATTTCCACCTTATTCCTTAGCTACTTTCATTTTAGTGCGAAAAACCCTGAAATTCAGACCGCTCCCTTGTCTCGTTAAAGGAGGAGTAAAGTCAATATTCATTTTCTGAAGCTTTCACATGTATGCCCAAGATCTCCCCAACGATAAGAAGCTCCGAAATTTTCACATTGATATCTCCATTCCGAACAGAGCTATCGGTAGTTGGCTGGGAGCCAAATCAGGGAAAGCTCAGGCAACGAGCGAGAGAGCACGCGACTCGAAGACTTCTCCTCTAATTGAAACATATTTCAACCGGGCGCGCGTTTGCCTTCACTCCTCCTTTAATCCGAGAACGAATGGGATTGGCGTTGCCACGCAAATGAGCTTCCCCCCCCTCTTGACGGGGTGTGCTGTGTATTACCAATCTTCATCAGCGGGATAAAATATGGTGGATTGAAAACGAATAATTAATTTGATTATGAAACGGGTTTATCAAAAAATCTGTTTTAAAAAGATATATAATATTTCAGCAATGGCACACTCCCTTACGACATGTGACCGTGTTCAACAGCGTCGAAAGAATTTGTAGACATCTAGGTTGAAGCAGTTGTCTTTGCATTTCTTTACAGTCGGCCGACGATCGACATCTGCAAATATATTCTGAACAGATCAGCCACCCACACCTTTGTAGACACTTTTACAGCGAAAGCTCGAATGTCATAGAGAATAGGATTCGAGAAGCGATACTGCTTAATTGAACTCTAGGGTGTTTAATTGTCAGGTCATTTTGGGTCATTTTTAAGTATGTTTCAGGCGAAAAAGATGGCGCACTTCCACTTCATTATGCTCTCTACCTCGCTAATTGTACGGTCAACTTTGAGTGCTTAAACCTATACTCCACATTGTGCAAAATAAATGATAAACGTTTATTCATAAAGAAGAAACACGAACAATTGATTAAAACAGTCATGTGCGTGATCAAATGATACGAGCCGTACGATGATGAGTCATCTACCCATATTAAGTTATTCATAGTCGGAGCGATATACCGGAAAGTGGGCGTGGATTGTGGTCACTATTCATAGATGAATACGCGTCACAATGAACTTAGTTAGCTAAATTGTAATATTCCCAAAATGATGATATGCATATTCCAAATAACGAATGAAAAAAATGTTGTGTAAAGTGGTGATAATCCCCTACAACTACCATACTGATAAGTGCAAGAGCTCGATGGCCTTCGTCTCTTCATTTATATCTCGACAGATGAATGGATGTGAGAGTGTGTAGAATGAATATACCGCGCTATCGTTTCTCGAACTCTAGTACAAATATTAGGTTGAACAGAAAGTCTTTATAAACTTTTTATTTCAATTCTTCTGACAATAAAGCGCAAGAGCGAAATCAAACGTATGCACCATTGTTATCTACGACAAATCTCCAACGTTCAGGCAACTTATGGATTCCCTCCTTATAGAACCCATCTCGGCGCGAATCAAAATATTGCTTGAGTGCGTCCTCGATCGCCCCACGGGAAGTGAAGGATCTCTGATCAAGATGACGGGTCAGATCCGAGAACAACCAATAATCCGAAGGGGCCAAGTCAGGAGAATACGGTGTATGAGGGAGAACCATCCAGCCATATTTGGACAGCTCATGCTTGACCTGCCGTGCAACATGTGGTCGGGCGTTATCGTGTTGATTGTACACTTTCTTGCCGTTCAGGGCAGATTGTGCGAATTTCTTCTTGAGATTCCGTAGTTGTTTAGTGTAGACATATCCAGTAATAATCCGCTTCTCGGGTAGGAGCTCCCAGTAAATCGGGCCATCCACTCCCCACCAGGTAGAGAGCAAGATTTTCATAGGGTGAAGGTCAGGCTTTGCGACGTCCTGTGGGGTCTCATTGGCATCCACCCACTGTGCCTTCCTATGGTGATTCTCATAGCAGACCCACTTATCGACCCCTGTTATGAGACGGTCCACCCATCGATCTCCAGCGTGAAGAGTGAGTAGAGAAAGGGAATCGTCGACACGGTGGTCAAACTGGTCTTGGGTCAATTTGTGGGGTATGAAACGGCCTAGCTTCTTCTTCTTGCCAATGGAGACCAATCATTTTACGATGGTGCTTTGCGATACCCCAAGTGTGGCTGCCATGTCGCGGGTATTTGGAAAGGATCCAATTCCACTACGATCCGTAGCGCATCCAAATCCAGCTCGGGTGGCCTCCTAGACCGGTCATGATCATCCATGGAAAAGTCCCCCTTCTCGAAGAGTTGGTACCAATTGCGCATGGTCTGGTAGTGAGTGGCATATGAATCGTACACTTCAGCCAACTGACGTTCCTATTCCTTCATTGTAGTGTGAGAGAGGAATACGAATAACAGAACGTTGCGGATGTGTAAGGCCGTGTGAACAAACATCGTGATCTTACTAGTAGCAGAATGAAAGGCGTGGAATGGGGAGTTGTTGACCACATAGTCCCTTTGTCATTTGTTATTCACTAGAGGCGAGGGAACACCAAAGGTCTCGTGCACTGAGCAGTGATCGAGCAAAACAGTTTATAATGACTTTCTGTTCAACCTAATACATGCTAGGGATGGCTTCGCAAGAAATTAATCTCTTCAAACTACACACTCTATCACCAATCAGACCGGCGAGAGAGTGTGTAGTATGAAGAGACCGTTTCTTGCCAAGCTATCCCAAATACAGGTAATTCGCATCTCTGGGGACACGCTGCCGCAGTATAAGAGCGATTCTAAATATTGGTTTACACAAATGCAATGGATTTCGCGAATGCTTTTTCTTCTACAATGAGCCTTTATGGATTATTAGCAAATATTTTCCTTATAGCACTAATCTTAACAAAGTAATTATTTCCCATTTTTGCGTTGGATAATGGCATTATTTAAGAACGCCCATCATAATGAAAAAGTACACTCTAATCGTACTTTGCACAGCAATTTGCGATTCCATTGGAATCACAATGTTTCCTATCTCCATATCCAGGTTATCCACTCCTGGAGGGATAAGGTATGCATTGATGTAGGCCTCATTCGGTTCCTCGGGGTACCGCCGTGGTCTTTTACGGAGTGTGCAATGTATTCATGCCCGAGCTATGTTGGGCATCCTTTTGTAAGGGTTCTTACTACAGTTCTCTTGATGGAATTGATACCGGAATTACATAGTTATTGGAATTCCAATAAGGTACGATTTTTCATCCCACTATTTTTGAGAGAAGATCCATCGGAACAAAAATCGCCCGAATCGGTTGAGTTTCACCGACAATTGACCTTTATTTTTAATGGAATTCCAATCGTAATTTGAATTTCAATTCCATCAAGAGAACCCTAGTTCTTACTATCTATACTGATCACAAATATTATTCAGCAATAATTGTCCATCGTACGCTCATAAACGGCTGGCTGATCTGCTTATCATTCCTCTATCGATTGCACGTCATCACGAAAGATCCGCCCCCCACAAAGGCTATTTTATTTCTGATAGTTTTTTTTCAATTTCCGAGAGCGATACACATGGTTTCTTGCTCTGTTTCTTCACTCTTAACACTCCCACTACGCGAGTGTATATTCAGATGTAAAGCCTCTGAAGCACATTTCATCCTAAATCTTTAGAGCATATACTGTGCTATATGCACAATAATTATCACTACAATGACGATATCTATCGGGTTCGTTGAAATGCTTTCCGCCGGAGACGAGTACGCTAAAACAACAACGGAAATAACACTCCGGACATACACTAATACAACATTTGAATACGGTGATCTCACATAGTTTACGATTTCATGGAATACGCATTCAGCATTCATGGAATACGATTCTCATTTATCTCGATATGTTCTTTGCGAAACGAACATCTCTGCTCAGATGTGCTGGGTAGTGGCAGTCGTGCTTCGGTTCAAGACCGTGCGCGCATTAGAAAAATTCCAGGTTTTACAAATTGTAAACAATAATATAATATTTTCGCAGGGACTTATGAGCAGTGCTGCGGGGTTCTATTGAAGGTGAATTGATGTTCGTGTTGCTCCATTTATGAATTGTGATCACAGATGCAAAATTGGTCCATTTTTAGGCGCTCAACGCGCAGCTACTTATCCTAATATGTTTTGCGCTCGCCTCAACCATGTATATTATCGATTTGCTTGATCTGGTCAATTCGGAGAATCCTAGTGAGGCCGTCTCTCCCGTATGTGGCGTTGTATACAATCGTGCACATTATTGACATGAGTACCTATAGATTCTATGTGTCCAATTCACGCTATCACCTATAGCAAACCTTCTCATCATCACACCGTATAGAAGGTTTGATAATTCTCCAGAGAGCAGTCTAATGAGCTATTCAGATTTATCGTGAACATCGTCACAAAAAAATCGAATGCACCTCTCGTGTTATCATCATTTCAAAGCAGCTCCATACCTATTCGATCAAATGGATATAACCATTAGAGTTGCATGTTAAATAGAAATGACATATTCTTGCTTAATAAACACACATCACGCCTCTCACCAGAGAATCGAGCTAGAATCATAATTCTTGGGAACCTGTGTTTGGAGGCATGCCAAATTGTCGATAAGCCCAAAGCTTCATTGTGCATACTTCATTTTCCAGCTCCGTACATCATGCCTTATCTCGGCATCACTCACTTTAAGAGCTTGTAACGCGCGTATATTTGGAGATACACTGCATTGACGCCAGTGTAACAAGAAAGAATCGAAGCGATATACGATAAATGAAATAGAGGGATAAATAACTTGAGACAGAGCAGAAGGCATTGGTTTTTCTTTGCGATCGAGAGAGGGAAAATGAAGGGATGACACAGCCCGAAGAGATACAGATAGACATCGAAGATACGGAGAGCTAAAGGAGAGAGATAGAGGGGGGGGGGGAGATAGATAATGGGGGAAGATGACATGAAATCCCAATGCTTCCGCTTTGTCACTTTTTACGGAGCAGAAAATGAATGACAGCACGGGCATGACTTGCGCAGAGATAATAAGGGAAGGAAACTATAATACAATGAAGTACTATTCCTTTTACGATTGCCAATCAATTTATGAGTGAGGAAACTCAGCAAATAAGAAGAGGAACTGAATTGAATATAGCAAACGAAATAACTGATGAAATAGTGGATACAATAAGAATGAGATACTACCATAAATAAATCAAAATCGTTCTAGGAAAAGCGAATTTACCGATTATTTATACAATATTTCTGCAATGAAACGTGCTCTTCCAGCAAGAGATCCTCTTCCTTCGATTACATTCAGGGACACGATCGTTTGTTTACATTACGTAAAATTTCCATTCCCGAGATTACATTTCTTCGATCATAGGGAACTGTAAAAACATAGCATTGAGTCGGCTATTCACACATTTATGGAAATCAACATATATGCCACACAAGTACTACTTTAGTAGATCTATGAACAAGGGAGGACTTCGCCCAATCTTAATTTAGCGTGCTTTCTCACCGGTCTGAGAGTCATTTCTTTCAAAATCATGCCAAAAATTCATGTAAACTACTACCATAAACGTACCATGTACTGTAAACTGTCAACGTATGCCTACTGTAAACGTACTCTGTAGCAGGCGATTCCATTTGTTAATCCATGAAGCATTCTATCACGAGATATTCGATCTCACTGATTCCATAAAACTTTTCAATATGATTTCATGACTATATGACTCTCGCAAATTATCGTATATTGGACAATAGTTGGAGATACTTCAGTGTCGAGAGGGTGTAGGACTCTAAACAAAAAATATACAATTTCATCGAATAGCTGTAATCAGCGAATTTGAAGTGGAAATCGAAAATATTGGCATGGGATAGGTATTGGTTGGAAGCTTCGCGATACACGAGAGGGGAGAAACATCGAGCGAGGGAAAAGAGGACGAGTGAAGGGGAAGTGTCTTTCTCCTGTCAATCGATGGGAGGGAGAAAGATTGGAATGACTCATCACTCTAGTGCATGGAGAAGCGATAAGAGAGACAATGTTAGATCCCATCCCCTCGGAGAGCCCCCGTATAAGCATGTCCATACTAGGCATGTCGGAAAATGTAAAATGGTGCACGAAAGAACATTGGCCATTAATTCAATAAGCAAGGAGCCCATGTAACGCATCTGTCTTTATTCATGATATAAAATCAATGACGCACGCACGTATCTCCTCAGATTTCCGCGATGCTCGTCAGCACTTTTATTTAGCTGAATACTGGGCGATAGACAGGCATCATTAGGCCATCCTAGTAGGAATTGTTGATTGAGCGTTCGATGATTCCAATACGCATATTCGACATATCATTCCACAAAATTTGTAAAACTTTTCCAAGCAAGTGATAAACTTTGCGGAAATCTGCTTCTCTGATCCGCAAGACGATTGCGACATCTTTCGCATTTGGGAAGGAAAGAACCACCAGTACTGTCTCTGGTTTCGAGAGAAATTTACAATGAGATCTCATAAATGACATCGCATGCATCAACAGGTAAATGCCGAAGTATCTCAT